>WPAB01000214.1:0-68624 GCA_010134655.1 Fragaria nilgerrensis
ATCCGATCCCTATTTCTCCTCATATATGACACAAAAGTGGTAGTAATAGGTCATGACAATGACAACGTTCTACATCGAACACCAAAATGCAAAAAGAAAGGAGAGAGAACATACATATACATGCTCATATTTTGCATAATCCGACGATCATGGGCATCAGCCTGATCTTGGAGTCCCTGCTTGAAGGGCTTTGTTTTTGTTGAAAAGCCACCCTATTAGAGGCTTCTTCTTGTTCATCTTCTTAACAGAAGATGGACTTCTCATCCCCTCTGCTTGCATTTCCTCTTTGTTAACAATGACTTGGGCAAGTGAAGGAGGACTAGCAAAATTTCACATATCTTTTCTTTTGGGACTCGTCTTCGTTTTGGTTCGCATGCCCTCTTAGTTTCAAACTCCATTGCGTTTTCGATGAACTTAAAGTCTTCAATCTCAGGATCCTGATGATCAACTGGGCGCTTTTGAAACTGTTCTCTTGCCTTCACGTATTTGTAAGTTCTCTCCTTGCATGGTCGAGATCATCTCTGAGAGACTTTATGGAGTATGCCATTAACTTGTTTTCTTCTCTCGCTTTCTCCAGATGTTGCTGTTTTTCTTCAAGCTCAGCTGTTAGGACTTCAACTCGGGATTGAGCACGTCATTCTCATTTGCTCCTGCAGCTCCAATCTACAGATAATCGTGTACAAAAATGTGGGAAAACGTTGTCTCCACCCAATATATGTTGTTTACATGTGATTGTTCGATCTGATTCTAATTAGAAAACAACTAGTAACACACAACAATAGTAATGCATAGAGATCATCTAACTCAACATGCACCAATGCGGCAATGCAATAATCAAAAAACTAAAGTCATGCACTAATGCACTATATGTTCGAAAAGTGGTAATCTAGCTATCATCTAAGTCTTAAGGGTGAAGGCTAGTTTCAATATAGAGCGAGGTTATAATATAAGGCCAGTGCTTTAAATATATAACATGCAAGGCTTCTAGTTTATTTGTTACTGCAAAATGAGAGAGGAATTGAAGAGCAAAGCACGAAAGAGACAAGAATGCACCTCTTTGAGCTTGTTTGCCATAGATTTCCCCAACTAAAACTCTTTCACCAAACAACATCACTGCTCCTTGACAACCTGAAAGGCCCCTGGTGTCAATCTCGGCACGCCCCCGGACCACAACCCTGCCCTCTTCGGCGTTCATGCTTGCTTATCCAACACAGATCAAGAAGCTCCACCACCTCGCTAGCTAACCCAATTTGCAACGATGATAGAGAAAGAAAGCAATGCTAGCATACTGTCATGAAATGAATGTTGAAGGTCCTTTAATACATATGTGTTTCTATAACCAGCAGAGCTATAAGGAAGTCGTTACAAATGGAGGGTGGTTTGTTTTAGATACTTGGAAGAAGTTAAAAGAAAATGACATGGGGCTTTGTTATCTTTGCGTCCACTTCACTAGATTTGTTAAGTGAAGTTGACAACGGTGGTTGGACCGTCTTGATCCTTGTTACTGACTATATTTTGAAAAGCACTATCAACCTTGATTAGGACCTTGCAGCCTCATCATATATCCTCTTTTAATACACTTATCACCCAATTTGTAACCAATGTTTTTTTTAGTAATTATCATCTAGTGACACCATGTTAGTGACTAATGTTAACTGAACTTGAGACGTCTTAATTTGATTAGAGATTAAAGAATCTAATCAGAAATATTTAAATTTGCAAACTAAAGAATTTCCCTCGAATTAAATCGGTTTTTCCAGCGACTTAGTCACTTAGTTGTCGTTTATACCAATAACTTGGCTTCTTCAAATGTCTTTAAATTACTCAAATTTCTATAAAATACTGGACATTGACTATTTGGAACTCTTGTAATTCCCTTATTAGCACCAGGAAAACAAACAAAGAAGTAACACAAGAATCTGACTCGTGTCTGTTTTATGAAAATGTGACTTGTGTTGTGTGTTGATTAGTAATTTCGTTCAAGGTTATACTTCTACAACAATTTTGTTCTATTTCCTTGCATGAACACCAAATGTCCAAACGGATTACTATATAAGTCCACATTTTTTTATTTTTTTGATGTTTGGATCTGGCAGAACACTTGATGAAGAATTGTCTTCTGGTGACCTCATTTCATAAACCACGAATCGACTAGTTTTGATTTGATTGCAGTGAGTAACAACACTTCGTTCGTGATTAGTGAAACTACCACAAAATTGCATTTGGACGACACCAATTCTGTTTGCATTGGGATCAAGACTCGATAAGGGACTTGAAATTCAATTAGAGAAGACAAGACGTATAATTAACTTTAGGATTTGGGATTCCTGGTTAACCCCCTTGTTTTTCTTTTTAACGATTATCAAAGATAACAATATCTGTATGAGGGCGAGTAAGTAATATTCATAATAAAATTATTCAACATTTATTAGCCATTTACGAATGACAAAAGGTACAATTATTAATGACAAAAGCATGCATGTAGTATTTAGACGAGAGGTTTATCTAAATTGACAGAATTCATAGGAACATACTTCGAGAAATGAATCATATCAACTCATTTATGAAGAACTTTGCAACCTTAAATCAATTTGATCAATCTTAAATCGTGTAAACAGAACGTCACAAGCATGGTTATACTTGACCAAAAAAAAAACAAGCATGGTTATGAAAAAAAATATTATAATTGTAAAATATGTCAATCGAAACCGCTACTAAACTTGCTCACATTTGTACAGTCGATTATTACCATAAACAAACATCTCAGTTTACCATATCATCGTTTAATTACTTAATATGTTGGGTGCAAACCAAAAGAAAAGGAAATTGATAAATTCAAAGTTGATTCATATTGAAGCTGCCATCAACTGGCTGGGTTACAACATATATAAGATGAGACTCCATCTGTTACAAAAGAGAAAGAAGACAAATACAAGACCACCATTCATGCCATTCCAAGATTAACAATCTCTTGATAATGAGCCTAATGGGCTGAGCTAAAGTAGTCAAGGATTGGGGTGTTGGGCTGGTCTAACAAGTCCTCCCCCCTTGGAATGCAGACCGTCCACTCCGCAAAAGTCTGGAAAACGTGCCGCCATAGCTCTAGCGTTCTCCCACGTCGCATCATCCAGAGCATGTTCTGCCATTGAACTAGTCATTGTGTAATGGAGATGCCCTTCTTTTTGATCACTCGCATGTCAACGCTTGGCCGGAGTCCAGATGACTTCTCCTTTAGCGTCAAGTGAGGAGGGTGAAGAGCGGAGAGCTTGGTCACCTATTCTCAGTTTGAGGAGGGAGACATGAAAAACCGGGTGAACTTGGAAGATTCTGACAGATCGAGCTTGTACGCGACCTTCCCAATACGTTCTAGAATGCGGAATGGCCTATAGAACCGTAGAGAGGAGCTTGTGAGATGGCCTTCTTGATGAGCGAACGCTGCCGTAGGGATGAAGCTTAAGGAAAACCCAATCACCGACTTGAAATTCCCGGTCAGTGCGATATTTGTCAAATTGTTGTTTCATTCGATTTTGTGCGGCAGACATGTGATGCTTTAGAGATGAAGAATCTCGTCTCTTGATTGCAGATCGGCGTCGACCGCCTGAACAGTAGGGAGCCAGGTAAGTAGCGTTGGATTGTTGGTGGAGGGGAGCCATAGAGAGCCTGGAATAGAGTCATCTTGATGGTGGCGTGTAAGAGGTGTTGTACCACCATTGAGCCTAATGCAGAAAGCTGCTCAAGAAGTTGGCTTGTCCGCGACAAAACAATGAAGGTAGTGTTCCAATGAAGGTTCACGACCTCAGTTTGGCCGTCAGACTAGGGATGGTAGGCTGAGTTACGACATATCTTGGTGCTTTGGAGATTGAAGAAGGTTGTCCAAAGTGGCGGAGGAAGATGGGATCACGATCGGAGACAATTGACCTGGCATTCCATGGAGTTTGAACACCTCCTTACAGAAAATTCGCTACTTGGGAAGCATTGTATAGGTGATGAGTGGATGAAGTGTCCAATTTGGACAAACGATCCACCACTACGAGAATGACATTCATCCCTTCCGAATTGGGCAGCTCATCCACAAAGTCCAAGATATCGCAAAAAAGGCCCTCGGCACAGTAACGGCTGCAGCAACCCAGAGGATGGACAGCCTCATAGTTCTGCCTTGATATTATCGCAGCTGCAATGAAGGTTGTAACATCCTTCCTCATGCCCGGCCATTTGAAGTTGCGAGATAATCGACACGGGTGAGAAGGTAGCAGAGTGACCGGGCCTCAAGAGCATGGAATTCGTGAAGGATCTAGGCGCGCCATTCTGTTGTTTGAGGTACGAAAACCGTTCGTTGACATGAGTTTGGCTGCCCGCAGGGTGAAACCTTTTTTGTGTTTGTGCCCTTGTTGGAGTGCTTTGTAAATGTCATTGCTTCCGGTCCTTAGTGCAGGCTTGGTGAATGTGTAAAGGCGTTCACCAATAGGAAAAGACACAGCTTGAATGACAAATAGCTCGTGTTGGCGAGACAACGTATCAGCGACAGTGTTCAAGTGCCCAACTCGATACTCTATCTTGTAGTCGTACCCCAGAGCTTAGAAAGCCATTTGTGTTAAGATGGAATGGAAATCCGCTGATCCAAGAGGTGCTTCAAGGTTGTGATGGTCCGTGAGAATAGTGAATTGATGACCCAATAAGTAAGGTCGCCATTTTCCCACCGCATAGAGGACTGCCACATCTCTTGTCGTAAACCGAGAAAGCTTGGTTTCGGGAGAGAGAGGCTTGCTGAGATACGCAATGGGGTGCTTGCGTTGGGAGAGTACGGCCCCCAATACCTACACCGCTGGCATCGGTCTCTGTAAGTGAAAGAATGGGAAGTCTGGCATGGCGAGCACCGGGGCATGGGTGACGCGATCTTGAGTTGTTGGAACGCTTCAGTAGCTTGTGGAGTCCTCACTTGAAATTGTTATGCTTCAGTAAGGCAGGAGGGTTTGGGCATAACCCAATTTCTTAACAAAGCATCTATAGTGCTTGCTACCAGAAACCCCGTAGGCCTTTCACTGTGTGTGGGCTGCGCCATTCTTGTAAACATTGGACTTTTCAGAGTCCACACAACACCCTCACTGGAAATGATATGACCCAAGTAGTGAACATAATTCTGGGCCCAAGAACACTTAAAGCTTCACTTTAACTCATTTTCTTGTAGAATGCGAAAACCGCTTCAAGAAGAGCTAAATGTGAGGCAAAATCTGGGCTATAACTAAATAATCATCAAAGAAGACCAACACACCTTTGCGCAAAAGCAGTTTGAACACAAGGTTCATTAAAGCTTAAAAGTACTAGGAGCATAGAAAGACCAAATGGCATTACCACAAATTCATAATGGCCGTCGTGTCGTGTGTACGGAATGCCGTCTGTGAATGTCTTGCTCCACATCGAATTTGGTGATACCCGGCACGAAGATCCATTTGGTAAAATATCGTGCACCATGATTCATCTAAAAGCTCTCCACGACTGGAATCGGGAAGGATCCTTGATGGCGACCGATTGAGCTCACAGTAATCCACACAAAACCTCCATGCCTTATCCTTCTTCCGAACTAGTAAAACTGGGGAAGAAAACGGGCTTTGACTAGGGCGATAGACCATTGGAACATATTGTTGACTTGGGCCTCGAGCTTGCCTTTTGCGAATGAGGGTACGGGGTAAGACGAACATTAACTGGACTAGCAGATGGGAGGAGTGGAATGCGATGATCGATGGCCCGTTTGGTGGCGACTTGTCAGGGTTTCAAACCATGTGAAAGTCAGTCATAATTTGGACTTGGGGGCAGTGGGCCTCGCTTGAGAACCGTTGGGCCGAGGGTGGCTAGTCTATTTGCTCTGTGCGAGAATGCCATCAAGTTATGCGATGGTTCTTTGCAGGCGCTGCTTGGTGCCATAAAGAACATGGTGTTTGCCATCTGCCACAAACTCATCACTTTCTCAAAGAAGTGCCAACCATGAAACCCAGGGTGTCCAACCATTGACACCGAGGAGAAGGTCAGCCCGGCACCGTAGGAGGAGGAAGTCGCTGGTGAGCTCATACTCCTGTATTTTAACTGTTACTCCACATGCGAGGCCGGAAGGTTTGCTATCTGACCGTTGGTGGATGTGACCTGGAGCGGTTCGCACGTGCGCGGGAGGCCCAATCGGCGGCAACAACAGGGTGGAGAAAATTAACCGCCGACCCAGTCGATGAAGACGTCGTGGTGTTGTCATTAATCGAACCCTTGAAGCGCATCGTCTCACTAAGCTTAGTATTGGTGAGGGTTGGAGAGGAACGATGGTGTCGACCTCGTGGGGGTTCATCCTCCATGACTCAGCCGATGAGGGGTCCTCCCTGAAACTGGTGGTTCCAGAATGGTCAAATTGGCTTCTTGCATATGTGTGCTTTGGACCACGGTTCATCACATGTGTAGCATAGCCCTTGTGCTCGCGTTCTCTTTGCTCTTTGTCCGGTAGGTGGCGGTAGGGGACCCCAGGTTTGGGTCGGAATTGGGATGTAGTGGCATGGGTTTAGTGGGTTTGCTTGAGGGTTGGTGGGGTGAGGTAAGTTTAGGTTGTAGTGGAGACAGAGAGACTAGGCTGGCATAGTAGTGTTAGGAGTTTGAACGTTGTGGCGAGAGGCACGAATATTGGCCAACTGAGTTCGTACCTCCGAGCTAGGCGGTGAGCGTATCCAACGAGCGTGGTTCCATGGCGCAATGTCATGCTGGAATTCCGGCTTGATGTCCACGGAATAGGGGAAGAAGCTGGGCCTCCGACCAGCATGGGGCTCGGCAAGAGAGTTTGGTGAATGCAATAATGAACTCATCGACTGAAGATGTCTGTGGAGGTGGAGGGTTGTGAGGAAATCGGGTGTCGCTGCCAGCGTCGAAATGCTCTAGGAAGGCAGATGAGAAGCAAGCCCAGGTGGCGTTTGGTTTCGTTGCTCGAACGAGTTCATCCACATACAGGCGTCGGGTCCGAAATGGGCCGCAATGACAGATATGTTCGTGGGTGTTATGTGTTGGGCTCTTAAGTAGCGCTTAGCCATGGTGAGCCAACCGAGAGCACCTCACCGTGAATCGAGGTAGGTCGATTTTAGGGGGACGAAAGGTTAGGTATGGGTGTAGTCGTGAGACTGAGTGTTGTGGTGTAGATTGCGGTGATTGGTGGTGTTAAAAAGGAAGGCTCAGGGGTGTGTTGTTTTTGGGTATGGGTAGTGGTGGTACATATAGGGGGGGTCGAATGGAGTTTCAGGTTGGGGGTGTGAGGAGAAGAAGCTGGGGGTAGCATGAACTGCAAAGTGTGTGGTGGAGTGGAGAGGCCAACAGATGGTGGTATACTGGGTGGTGGAGGGAGAGACCCAAATGTGATAGAGGGTAGAGTTGAAGGAGTTTGGGGATGTAGAAGGTGTAGAAGAGAGGGTGGAGTGGGTGGAAAAAATTTGGGGTGCCTTGGGGACGTGGAACTAGTACCTGCACTATTGTATTTTGTAGTGCCTGAAGGTGAGCAGTGAGATGGTTTTGAAAGGAAGCATGTTGAGTTGATGGATTCCACCTGTGCTGAAATTTGGCTCTGGAAGTTGGCTTGAGTGTGGTGAAAGAGTTGATGGCTTGGTGGAGCTCCTCTTGTAGGGTTTCGACGGAGTTTTGAAACTCGGCCATATTGTAGTTGGGTGTGCTCATCAGGTTGGTATGAAGCTGAGGGACTATGGCGGACTGTGGGGGGGGGGGGGGGGGTGGAGGGGGGTCCAGAAACTTGTAAGTTTCTCGCCGGAGCCATACTGGCTTTGATACTAGATGTTGAGTGCAAACCAAAAGAAAATGAATTGATAAATTCAAAGTTGATTCATATTAAGCTGCCATCAACTGAATCAGTTGGGTTACAACATATATAAGATGAGACTCCATCTGTACGAAGGAGAAAAGACAAGAGTACATGACCACCATTCATGTCATTCCAAATTAACGGATCTCTTGATAATGGCCTAACAGGCTGAGCTGAAGTAGTCAAGATTGGGCTGTTGGGCTGGTCCTGACATAATATTTACACTGTCTGAGCCCGTTTGCCTGCGATTTCTAGCACGAACACTTCCGAGGATCAGAATGGTGTAGATATGAGTAGAAGTGAAAGTGCAAATAGAATTTCAATCGGACTCCAAGTCCGGCCAGTGTTAGTTGGGCCTTGCGGGTTCGGAAAACCCACTATAAACAGCCATC
Source organism: Fragaria nilgerrensis (assembly GCA_010134655.1). NCBI lineage: Eukaryota > Viridiplantae > Streptophyta > Magnoliopsida > Rosales > Rosaceae > Fragaria > Fragaria nilgerrensis. The sequence continues at coordinate 8,224 of WPAB01000214.1, forward strand.
GTCCCCGACTCATTCAACCCCAATTCTTCCGACTCCCCGGGACCTGAGACACTGACCGTAAATAACCTAACTCTTACTCCCCCAAAGTCTCGTCCCAAAACCCTAATTTGAATTCTTCTATATATGATCCCTCTCCTCTCAGCCGCGCCCTCTTGAGCAGCGGCAGCTCCGTTGCCTAGTACTGCTGCTCGAGGTTGAAGAGAACCGAATTCGCCGAAGCATTTCACTCTGAGAAAATCGGCGACTCCGTTCCGGTCCGGCTTTCCCGGAAAAGTTAGGGTTTCCTGTTTTCGTTTACTAACCATGAGTCCCGTTCAGGACTTCAACCAGCACTCTCGGCGCCTCGTCACCCGACCTCCGTAAGCTCGCTCTCTCTCTCTTCTCTCTCTATTTGAAGCATAATTCAACTGTTCATTTCAATTCCTGAGCATTTGGTTAGTTTAGGAGTAGAGATGCTTGATTTTTCGATTGAATTTTATTGAATTTTGAGCTGGATTTTGTTCCGATGAATCGAAAGCGATTCAGGTGAGGCTGCAGATGGCGATGGAGGTTCGGGACAGCCTGGAGATTGCGCACACAGCCGAGTATTTGAATTTTCTTAAATGCTACTTTCGAGCCTTCTCGGTGATTCTTCTGCAAACCACAACCCCGCAGATGACTGATTCCCGAGCACAAGCTTCGGAACATAGTCGTGGAGATTCTCAACCGCCTCCCTCATAGTGAAGTGCTCCGCCCTTTTGGCAGGATCTCCTGAAAGTTGCAATGCAGGTGTTGACCACTGACAATGAGGAGAATGGGTTGATATTTATTCGGTAATCTTTGATCTCCTCAGAACTTCAGGCCAACGCTGGAGAATGAAGTTCAGCCGTTTTTGGACTTTGTCTGCAAAATTTACAGCAATTTCGAGGCGACTGTGAATCATTTCTTCTTGTGAAAGAAGAGAAAGGTGCGGCGTCTGTGGTGGGGACGATATCAAGCCTATGGACAATTCTTGGATCCATTTAAGTGGTGGAGTAGTTCTTTGCTGCGGGCGGGAAGCTTAACCCCAGTACATGTTCTTTCAAGATAATTACCGAGAGTCCCCTGGTGGTCATGTTTTTGTTTCAGTTGTATAGTCGACTTGTCCAGACCAATATTCCTCTTTTGTTGCCTAAGATGGTTGCTGCTATATCTGTCCGTGGTCCTGATCTGTTCCTCCGCACTTGAAGACTCAATACACCGAGTGAAGGGTGCACAGGTGAAGGTAAGCGCTGTTACTATCAGCATAGACCTATTCTTTTTGGTCATCACATTCATATTTTCTGTTTTATTCCTTTACTAATTTGTTTCTCTGATACTGCAGACTGTTTCGTTTCTGACATACCTGTTGAAGAGTTTTGCCGATTATATCAGGCAGCATGAAGAAAGCATATGTAAACATAGTCAATTTGCTATTTACATGTTCAGACTCTGTATCATTAGAAAGGTATAATTTTTGTATCTTGATTCATTTTCTCCTCTTGTCATTTTCTTCTTTTCGAGCGTAAGTCTGCAACATAGCTCTTTTGCTGATTGCAGGAATTGTTGTGTCTTAAAGCATGTTCTTGGAACAGATTTCAAGAGGGGCTTATTTCCTCTGATTGATACACTATGGGAAGAAAGGTGATACTGTTGATTCGAGCTTGTTACGATTTCTTAGTTATGAAAAAATTATAGACTATTGCCAGGTTGACTGGGGCAAATCATGGATCAGTGCTTCATCTATATATAATGAAAAGTTATTCTGGTTACTACTAGCCTTCAAACATGTTTTTGGATTCAAGAAGGGTTTATTTCTCTATATTTAATTTGAACATTGTTGTTCTTGACGTTTCCAAGTTTTGGTCGGAACTGGTCGAGCGTGCTTCGAGACATTGAGGCCTTTGGCATATAGTCTACTTGCAGAGATTGTTCATCATGTTCGGCGGACCTGTCCTTGTCACAGGTATTTCTATCTGGTGCTAATGCAAAATCAATCTGTTTTAGTGTCATAGTGTCTTGTCCGCACTGCAATTCAAGCATTTGGCTCAATAGGGTTTGGTTTTTCTTTTCAATGTGCAGTGCCTAATCTGGCTATTTTCCTTTTCTTTCTTTCTTTTCTTTTTCTTTTGTTTTCAAATTTCCTGGTTAAATAACTGATAATAATCCTTATGGGTTGGGAGCTCTCCTCGCCCAGACTAGTGCTGGGGTTGCTAGACTGGCAATTTGTAGTTTCTTGTGTGTGTTTGCCCCTTAACTGAAAAAATAATTGATATTTTCCTGCTTTCTCATCAATGATTCTCCCATCCTTTAACAAACTTGCTAAATTGTGCTGCAGTTATCGCGTATCATATACTTGTTCTCAAGCAACATGCATGATGCTTCATTGTCATTGAGCATTCATACTACTTGTCCCGCTTGATGCTGAATCTGGTGCATATACCACTCCTATTCTTCAAGATACTTTACTATTTTGGTATTCATTTAGTATTCAGTTTGTGTAATATTTTTATGGACGTAGGTGGAACCAATATTCGAGAAGGTGTTGACCAGCATCAATGGACGAAGCACGGATTCTATTGGTCTGACAACAGTCTAGCTTTTGCTAGAATTGTTTGAACTGGTAAAATTCATGAATTGTTCTTTCTCTAGCTAATAAAAATTTGTATCTTGTAGGGCGTATACTGGATGCTTTTGTTGGGAAATTCAGTACTTTTAAGCGTACTATTCCTCAGGTATTCTTTGACCCGTAGGTTTGCAAGGTGATATATCTGTTTGATGTGAATATATATAATGACACACACACACACACACAATATAATACAGTGTTCGAGCATAGTTTATTTGCCAATTTTGTTGTGGCATCTCATATTGTTTGGAGCTCATGGTGGATTTTTTCTCCCACTAGTTGAAAAAGTCTATGCAGTATGTAGGGTTGGAAGTTAATTGAAATTCATTATGAGGTTATTGTATAGGTTCTTACATTTCTATCCAAATGGTAGCAATAGCATGTCATGATTGTTTTTATCCATGTTATATTTGTTTATTTTAATCTTATTTATGAATACGACATGCCCAATTTCTCATAGCTGTTGGAGGAGGCTGAGGAGGGAAAAGATCGTGCTACTCTAAGGTCCAAGCTTGAGCTGCCGTGCAGTTGGTTTTGAGTGATGTCTTTAATGTGAATGCGTTTTTCAGTGATGTCCTTGAGTGAACGTTACATGGCTATTCCTTTTGGTTTGGAAACAAGAGGATAATGTCTTCACTAAATAGCTTTAAAGTCAAGATACGTGCTTCAAGATTTTGTTGCTTTAGTTGCTTTTATATCTATCCTTTTCTTCAATTGCTTGATTATACCCTCTTTTGTAAACCACAGTAGTTTTTACTTTGTCATATGCTTAAATTTTTATTAGTGTCAATAATTTGGTTGCAGGCAGTTTTGAATGTGCAGGCCACCGTGGAACTTTCCAAGGAAGTCAATGATTGTAAGCATCTGATCAGGACATTAGTCATGGGTAATTGACCTGCATTTTCATTTCCTTTTACCATGTCCCTTCAGTTATGTATTGTATCAACTTACAAGAAATATGTGATATTGTCAGGAATGAAGACCATCATATGGAGTATCACACATGCGCACGTACCTCGCTCGCAGGTATTAATATTCTGTTTAAAAGTTATTTCATGAATTTGATTGACATTTATTATCTTATGTGTTGTTTCTGATGGTTTAAGGTTTCTCCTTCTACGCATGGAACACACCCACAGGTGCTTGTTTCCCCTTCATCCAGTTTACCGACACCACAAGCGTTTAAAGGAATGCGAGAAGATGAGGTAATACACCTCTGAGATATTGAATGTAATATTTGGTTTTTTTTTTTGTTTCCTTGGTCTGACTTGGCATTGCATAGTCCGAAAGCTTCTGGTGTTTTAAAGAGTGGGGTGCATTGCTTAGCACTCTCAAGGAGAAGGATGAAGAGAGGGACATGCTGCAACTTTTTTCCCAGATTCTAGCTATCATGGAACCGAGAGATTGATGGACATGTTCTCGCTGTGTATGCCTGAGCTTTTCGAGTCCATGATTAACAACACTCAATTGGTTCATATTCTCTACGCTTTTGCAAGCCCCTAAAGTATACAGGCCCTTTGCAGATGTTTTGGGTTACCTATCTTGTGAATAGTAAACTTGATGTCTTAAAGTATCAGATACACCGGCAGCAAAACTGGTATTGCATCTCTTTCGCTTTATTTTTGGTGCAGTTTCAAAGCGCCTCAAGAGTTTGAACGTATTTTGCAACCTCACGTGCCTATTATAATGGAAGTCTGCATGAAAAATGCTACTGAAGTTGAAAAGCCTCTTGGTTACATGCAACTTCTTCGCACAACCTTTCGAGCACTCGCGCAGTATGCAATTTGAGCTTCTACTGAGGGATTGATCCCTATGTTACAACCTGTCTTAATATGCTATTGATGATGCTTGAGGGTCCAGCTGGGGAAGATATGAAGGACTTTTGCTGGAATTGTGCTTAACCTTACCTGCACGCTTGAGCTCGTTGTTACCACATCTTCCCCGTCTTATGAAGCCTCTTGTTTTATGTCTCAAAGGAAGTGATGATCTTGTGAGCTTAGGTTTAAGAACACTTGAGTTCTGGGTGGACAGTTTAAATCCTGATTTCTTGGAACCTAGCATGGCTAATGTTATGTCTGAGGTGATTTTAGCCCTATGGTCTCACTTGAGGCCTGCTCCCTATCCTTGGGGAGCTAAAGCATTGCAACTCCTGGGCAAGTTAGGTGGTCGTAATCGGCGTTTTCTCAAAGATCCCCTGGCCCTTGAGTGCAAGGAGAATCCAGAGCATGGACTTCGTGTGATTCTTACATTTGAGCCTGCAACCCCATTTTTGGTGCCACTGGACCGATGCATTAATCTTGCTGTGGTTGCTGTTACGAACAAAAATGGTGGTATTGATACATTTTACCGAAAGCAGGCTTTGAAGTTTCTTCGTGTTTGCTTATCATTACAGCTTAATTTGCCAGAAAAGGTTACCGACGATGGATGCACACCTGGTCAGTTATCAACATTATTAGTTTCTGCAGTTGATTCTTCCTGGCAGCGGCCAGAAACTTCAGACTCAAAGGTTGGTTTGATTTAATCTTATCACTAAGTGCTGAATTTTTATTCTGTCCAATTTCCATGCTGTAGCCTTTATATTGTCAACTGTGCTTTACATCTCTTCCTACTGAATTCTTGTTTTGAGAAAGCTCCAAAGGAAAATAGTACTGTAGTGTAACATATGTATGCGTTATTGCAGGCTGACGTAGGTGTAAAGACAAAGACCCAACTTTTGGCTGAAAAGTCAATTTTCAAGATTCTGTTGATGACTGTTATTGCTGCCAGTGTGGATCCTGACTTCCATGACCCCAAGGATGACTTTGTTGTCAATGTCTGCCGCCATTTTGCAATGATCTTTCATATTGACTCATCCTCAAGTAGTACTTCAGTTTCCACTGCTGCACTTGGTGGTCCTATGCTTTCTTCAAACACCAATATCGGTTCAAGTTCCAGGTCAAAGAATAGTTCTTCTTCAAACCTCAAAGAATTGGATCCTCTAATATTTTTAGATGCTTTAGCTGATGTTCTAGCGGATGAAAATAGGCTTCATGCCAAAGCTGCCCTTAGCGCTTTAAATGTTTTCTGTGAAACACTTCTGTTTCTTGCTCGCTCGAAGCAAGCTGATGTGCTAATGTCTAGAGGTCCTGGTACTCCAATGATGGTTTCTAGCCCATCATTGAATCCTGTTTACTCTCCACCTCCAAGTGTTCGGATCCCTGTTTTTGAGCAACTCCTGCCCCGTCTATTGCATTGTTGCTATGGAACAACCTGGCAAGCACAGATGGGAGGTGTAATGGGACTTGGTGCTTTGGTTGGGAAGGTCACTGTTGAGACTTTGTGCGTTTTCCAAGTAAGAATTGTTCGTGGTTTGGTATATGTTCTTAAAAGGCTTCCTACTTATGCTAGCAAGGAGCAAGAAGAGACCAGTCAGGTGCTTACACAGGTTCTTCGTGTAGTTAATAATGTTGACGAAGCTAATAGTGAACCTCGCCGGCAAAGTTTTCAAGGAGTAGTTGATTTCCTTTCTTCAGAGTTGTTTAATCCCAATGCTTCTGTTATTGTGAGGAAGAATGTGCAGTCATGTTTGGCACTTTTGGCTAGTAGAACTGGTAGTGAGGTTTCTGAGTTGCTTGAGCCTTTGTATCAACCTTTGCTTCAGCCACTTTTGGTGCGCCCACTCCGATCAAAAACTGTAGATCAACAGGTAATTATGTTTATTTTTATTAGAACTGGTAATAGATATTTTTATTATTTTCTTCAATTTTTTAAAATATTTCTGACTTGATCTGATGGCGTATATAGGTGGGAACAGTTACCGCTTTAAACTTCTGCTTGGCCTTGAGGCCCCCTCTTCTCAAGCTTACTCAGGATTTGGTTAACTTTCTGCAAGAAGCATTGCAGATAGCTGAGGCTGATGAAACTGTATGGGTTGTGAAGTTCATGAACCCAAAAGTGGCCACATCACTAAATAAGCTTCGAACCGCTTGCATTGAATTACTCTGTACTACAATGGCATGGGCAGATTTCAAAACTCAAAATCATGCTGAATTGCGTGCAAAGATCATTTCCATGTTTTTCAAATCTTTGACATGTCGAACGCCCGAAATAGTTGCTGTGGCTAAGGAAGGCTTACGACAGGTAGGGAGCTTCTTTTTCATTAGCCAATCCATTGTGTTTTCCATTTTCATTGTCTTACTTTGTATTGATGATTATCATACATTTGATATTTGAGTATTGGCCTTGTATTTTGGATATTATTTTAGGTTATGTCTTGGCCGATTGCTTGGCTATTTGACTAGGTGGTGTTACTGATCTGGTTTGACATTTTTCCTCTGGCTAGCTGAGTCATGTGTGAATGTTCCATGGAGGACTATTATCATATTATCATTCACCTATTTTAGTTCCTTTCCCATACTTGTGTTTTCATGGGAAAGATTTTTGGAAACATGATGTTCTCTACTACAATTCTCGTAATAAAATGTACTCTACTATATTGTTGTTCAGGTTATAAATCAGCAGAGGATGCCAAAAGAGCTTCTTCAGAGCAGCCTTAGGCCTATTTTGGTCAACTTGGCACATACAAAGAATCTGAGCATGCCTCTTCTGCAAGGTCTGGCCCGGCTTCTTGAGCTTCTGTCTAATTGGTTTAATGTTACCCTTGGTGGCAAGTTGCTTGAACACCTAAAGAAATGGTTAGAACCTGAAAAACTTGCACAAAGTCAGAAATCATGGAAGGCCGGTGAAGAACCGAAAATAGCAGCTGGTAAAGTAGTTTCAGTCTACTTGTGTTTATTGATTTTTCATTTACCTACTATGCATGCATAATTTGTGATGATACTGTGTCAATTTTTGTTCATTTCAGCTATCATTGAGCTTTTCCACCTTCTTCCTGTTGCTGCATCAAAATTCCTTGACGAACTTGTAACTTTGACTATTGAGTTGGAAGGAGCTCTTCTCCCTGGACAAGTATACAGCGAGATTAATAGTCCGTATCGTCTTCCACTCACAAAGTTTTTGAACCGCTATGCAAGCCTTGCTATCGATTATTTCCTTGCACGATTAAGTGAACCAAAGTACTTCCGGAGGTAATATTTGAATGTGAAATATATATATATATATATCTCTTTGTAACCATAGACGATGACAATCAATGATAATCAAGTAATCAACTGTTGGATCAGATCTCAACATTTAAGAATAAAGGAAGAATAAAAAAACATATTTCTTTGGGATGTGAAATAAGTTTGAGAGCCAACAATTTGCTTTCTACAATGATTGGTGGCCATGGGATCTCATGGATTCATGGTCAGTGCTGACCAAGTGATACCAAATTGTTAACATGCGCATTGTGTTTTATTTTTATATTTTATCATTCAGTTCTGTTCTATTCATATGATATACTTATATGTACTTATCTTTGGTCAACCAATCTAGGTTTATGTATATAATTCGCTCGGATGCCGGCCAGCCATTGAGAGACGAACTTGCTAAATCGCCTCAGAAAATACTTGCAAATGCATTTCCTGAGTTTTCGGCAAACTATGATGGAGTGATGGCCTCAGGGTCAGCAACTCCACCTACAGCTTTGTTGGGTGACGAAGGTCTTGCTAAGCCTCCACCTGATAGTTTGATCCCACCATCTGCACAACTTGGTGCAACGTCTGATGCTTATTTTCGGGGACTTGCACTTGTTAAAACTTTAGTCAAATTGATACCTGGCTGGCTACAGAGTAATCGCAATGTGTTTGAAACCTTGGTTGTTGCTTGGAAGTCAAACGCAAGACTATCACGTTTGCAGAATGAACAGGAGCTGGACTTGGTGCAGGTAAGTTTTACGCCTTGTGCCTTCCCTTTTATTGGTTGTCCATTGAAACTTGAAACTGGGGAAGAAAACCCTTTACTTTTTCTCTTATATAATGGTGTGACTTTTGGGTTCAGAGTAATATATGTTGCTGTTTGCGGGGTGTTATACGTTATTTAGGAGGTTGACTGCATGCTGCATACTGTGTGATCAAATATGAACTAACTGTCCCTTGTTCTTTACTTTTGATTTTTATTATCGCAAAAGTGGTTCTCTACTTTCCATCTGGATCAATTAATCTGCTGTCTTTTGATCAACTTCCCCAGAATGATTTTAAATTGCAGGTTAAAGAAAGCAAGTGGCTTGTCAAATGCTTCTTGAATTATTTAAAGCACGAGAAAACGGAAGTGAATGTTCTCTTTGATATACTCACCATCTTCTTGTTTCATTCTCGAATTGATTATACATTTCTGAAGGAGTTCTATCTCATCGAGGTACTTTGCAAATGGGTTCTGGTTTCTCTTTTCTTGGTTACTTTACTTGGCTTGACTGTTTGTCAAACTGTGATCATTTTTTTTTCTTTTCTTTTCTTCAGGTTGCAGAAGGTTATCCACCCAACTATAAAAAGGCACTTCTGTTGCATTTTTTGAGTCTTTTCCAATCGAAACAACTTGATCATGATCACTTGGTGGTTATAATGCAAATGCTCATTCTTCCAATGCTTGCTCATGCCTTCCAAAATGATCAAAGTTGGGAAGTTGTAGACCAGGCTATTGTGAAAACAATTGTTGACAAACTTCTTGATCCTCCAGAAGAGGTATTCTTTTGTGAAACCCAAGAGTTTGCAGTCCCATTACATGTTTTTTCCTTCTGTTTGTAAATTTTTGTTAAAATGCTTTCAAGTACAGAGTTCATTCATCTCATTTATTCCACTCAGGTTTCTGCTGAATATGACGAGCCGTTGAGAATAGAACTATTGCAGCTTGCCACTTTGCTGCTTAAGTATCTGCAGAACGACCTTGTCCATCACAGGAAAGAGCTGATCAAATTTGGTTGGAATCATCTCAAGCGTGAAGATAGTGCCAGTAAACAGTGGGCATTTGTAAATGTTTGTCATTTTTTAGAGGCCTATCAAGCTCCAGAAAAAATCATACTTCAGGTATGGCATAGAATGTGTGTGTTTGTTTGTGTTTTTTGTATTTTTTTTTTTTTTTGAGTAGGTGTGTTTTTTTAAGTGTCCTGTTGGTGGTAAATGTCTTATTGGCATCGATGCAACTGTTTCTACATTGATGTTTGATTGTCTTATTGGCATTAACATTACTGTTTCTAGATTTATGTTTGTTGGTGTTTCTTCCATTTGGAAGACTCCTGTTAAGTGTGTACTATTTTCAAACAAACTGCCCTTTTGCATGTTAATAGGATGGTGAAAACCACATCACTACATTAATTCCAAGTTATAATGAATATATTTCTATTATATACTGGTGATATGGAGTTGGAATGTAGACATTGTAGTTGGCTTTGCTAATGAACGTCTTGGCGTTGTTCTTTGTTCTTATAAAAGGACAAAAGGAGAGTGCACTAGCATGCACATACAGAATTCCCTAATATGCACAAAGCCATTTTTCCCTTTTAGTTAGTCATTAAGTTTATCCTGATTTTACACCATGGTTTCCAGGTTTTTGTTGCACTGCTGAGAACTTGCCAGCCTGAGAATAAAATGCTGGTCAAGCAGGCCCTCGATATACTAATGCCAGCACTGCCTCGAAGGTTACCTCTTGGAGATATTCGTATGCCAATTTGGATACGGTACACGAAAAAGATTCTGGTTGAGGAAGGCCACTCAGTTCCTAATCTGATTCACATTTTCCAACTTATTGTGCGCCATTCAGATCTCTTCTACAGCTGCAGAGCTCAATTTGTACCTCAAATGGTCAATTCTCTCAGTCGCCTTGGATTGCCTTACAACACCACTGCAGAGAACAGGCGTCTTGCAATTGAACTTGCTGGTTTGGTGGTTGGCTGGGAAAGACAACGACAAAATGAAATGAAAGTGGTAGCTGATGGTGATGTTACCAATCAGATCACTGAATTTAATCCAGGCCCTTCTAGTGCTGATCTTAAGCGCTCTGTGGATGGGTCTACATTTCCTGAAGAGTCAACGAAACGTGTCAAAGTTGAACCAGGTCTTCAATCTCTCTGTGTAATGTCACCGGGTGGTGCATCATCGATTCCTAATATTGAGACCCCAGGATCTACTAGCCAACCTGATGAAGAATTCAAGCCAAATGCTGCTATGGAAGAAATGATAATCAATTTTTTTATAAGGGTAGGTCATATTTTCAACTCTTGTTTTGATGTCTTGTTTTAAAACTTGCTTTTCCTTTTCAAAAGTTCATTTATTCTATCATGAAGTTATTGTTATGCTATGCATCTTGGAAGTCCTTCCTCGGAGGTTATCGGGCGAAAAAGCCAATGCTAATTTTTCTTACAGTTAGATATCATTTGCATAATATATTTGAACCAATCATGTTAAATTTTGCTTTCCTTTTCAGCGTTTAGGTTTAAATCAATTATGCAAACATTTCAGTGCTTTTATATAACTGAACAAGCAGTCACTAGTTGGACTGATGTTGAGCCTGACATACATTCTGTGTACCCATATTTGTAGTTCTGCACCCCTACATCAGGGGTTTTGATGATACGTTCGTCTGATGATTTATTGTTCTATCACTTTCTTGATCTTGAAACAGGTTGCATTGGTCATAGAGCCTAAGGACAAAGAAGCAAGTACCATGTACAAACAAGCTCTGGAGCTACTTTCACAAGCCTTGGAGGTGTGGCCAACTGCCAATGTTAAATTTAATTATCTTGAAAAGCTGCTGAGCAGCATTCAGCCTCCTTCCAAGGACCCTTCCACTGCCTTGGCACAGGGGTTGGATGTGATGAACAAGGTTCTCGAGAAGCAGCCACATCTCTTCATCAGAAATAACCTTAACCAGATTTCCCAGGTATCTAACAAATGCTCTCTGTTTCTATTTTTTACAATGTCTGATACAACCTGAACCGGTAAACTCACTTTGGCTCTGCGGTGTTTTCTTTTTCAGATTCTTGAACCATGTTTCAAGTTGAAATTGTTAGATGCTGGAAAGTCATTGTGCTCCATGTTGAAAATGGTCTTTGTTGCTTTTCCTCTGGAAGCGGCTACCACTCCACCTGATGTGAAACTACTATATCAGAAGGTTGATGAACTAATACAAAAGCAAATGGATACTATTCCAACTCCTCAAACACCCGGTGGAGACAGCAATGTTAGTTTAGTTAGTTTTGTCCTGCTTGTGATTAGAACCTTGACAGAGGTGCAGAGTAACTTCATTGATCCTACCATATTGGTTCGTATTCTTCAACGCCTGGCAAGAGAAATGGGGCCATCATCTGGTTCTCATGTGAAACAAGTATGCATCTGTTTCTCATTCTTCCATCTCTTTTGTGCATCATAAAGTACAGCGTCTTTTGGTTGAAATTATGTTTACCTCTTTCTGCTTCATAAAATTTCTTCAAGACGATATCTTTATTCTATTCAATTTCTCTTTGTATTTCTCCTGGCATACTTGTTGCTTTGCTGTTGTTTTCTCATATGATAGCCGGATTGTTCTGTCTGTTATGTTCATATGATGTTCCTTTGTGTTTGGCTTCTGTTTTGTTTGAAACTTTTTATTTGTTTCAAGTATGTGTGACATCCCTCTTCCTTTCTTTTCCTGTTGGGGGGGGGGGGGGGGGTAGATTTGTAGTTGTCAAGTTGATCCACGGGGCCAGTGGATTTTATAAGCTGGTGACACAAGTAGTTGGAATAAAGTATGGCCTAGGATCTGATAAATGATTTTACTTGGAAAGGTATTTTACTTGTCATCTTTGATCATAGTTAGACTAGGAGAAGACAAACGCAGGTAAAATTCAAAGCAGTTAGGGTTCTCTCTTTTCGCTCTGCCTTCTCTCTAAAAGTCTAGAGAGAGAAAAAGCAGATCTGAAAACTCCTCTCCCCCTTCTCTCTTGCTTGATCTAGATCCTTTCAGATCCAGATCTCCGGCTCAAGGGTCAGGGGAGGACGCTGTTCGGGCTTCTAGTCCCAGTGCCCACTGTTTTACTTTCCAGTTTGTCTACCCAACTACCCACAGAGAAATTTCCAAAGCCATGTCGATGGCTGCCAAAGCTTTCATCTCTACCCTCCCATCCGTTTTGCTTTTCTTCTCAACCCACCTCACCCCAACACCCAAACCGTTTTTGTCCTCTCTGCTAATTGCAGCAAGCTCCACCCCTTCGTTGTCACTAGAACGACGTCCCCAAGACCGGATCTACATGATTTGGACGCTAGAATGACCCAGTCTTCTTCCAAGACAAAGGAGTGGGGAGATCCCTCAATTCCACCCTGGGTGCCGGTGCAAAGGTTCGCATCTTCATGGTAGCAAGCACAGAAGATAAGACGGCAACAGATCCACTACAATCCCTCCTGACGGCGGCAGCGGTTTCGATACTGGAGATGGTGATGCATCTGTGACAGGTGTTTACCGATTTGGGCTGGGCCCCTGTTTCTGTATCTGTTTGTTGGGTCTTTTGGCCCATAGTTTTTATGTTTGTTGTGTTGTTAGGTTTGTTCCCCATTGTGGGCTTCCCTTTCGAGGGCCTGTTTGTATTAAACTGGGCTAGTTGCTCTTTTTAATATATTTCTTTATTTGATCAAAAGGAGAAGATAAACGTGTGTTGTAAATTGTTGGTTGTGACTTTAATTTGTTTGGATAACTCTACACAAGTTAGACACCTTAAACTTAGTTGACATAACGGACTCTTGTAATGTCTTGTAGCACTGCTGAATGTTGTGTGCCATTGACTCATTCTGTTAATGTGTACTCCTTGTTGTTAACATTTGTGTGTCTGACGAATTCATACTCATGTACACGGTACTTCTATATCTTTTCGATGTACATATCTGCTTCCTGTATTCTTTGTACTTGGGCCATCATTGCCTTAATACCTTAGGGTCAAGCTGGCCCAGCCCTGCCCATTTTACAGGCCCTAGTCTGATGTCTCAGTATTATCTTCACTTTTCCATTGAATTTAATATAGCAACACTTTCATCCATTTCAGGGCCAGAAAGATCTAGATTCGGCAGTGTCTTCTTCTCGTCAAGGTGCCGATGCTGGAGCAGTCATTTCTAATCTGAAATCTGTGCTGAGGCTTATTAATGAAAGGGTCATGCTTGTTCCCGAGTGCAAAAGATCGGTTACTCAAATATTAAATAGTCTGCTATCTGAGAAAGGTACTGATTCTAGTGTGCTTCTATGCATACTAGATGTGATTAAAGGGTGGATTGAAGATGACTTTGGAAAGCCAGGCACATCAGTTTCATCAAGTGCTTTTCTGACTCCAAAAGAAATAGTTTCTTTTCTTCAGAAGCTTTCACTAGTTGATAAGCAAAACTTCTCAGATGCTCTGGACGAGTGGGACAGTAAATATCTCGAGCTTTTATATGGATTATGTGCCGATTCAAATAAGTAAGTAATAGCAGCCTGGTCATTTTTATATTACTTGGATAAAAGTTTTAATTAATGATTTTAATGACTTATAGATATCCCCTATCACTGCGTCAAGAGGTGTTTCAGAAGGTGGAAAGGCAATTCATGCTTGGTTTACGAGCACGAGATCCTGAATCTAGGATGAAATTTTTTTCACTTTACCATGATCTCTTGGGAAAACATTGTTTGCTAGGCTTCAGTACATTATTCACCTTCAAGACTGGGAAGCTTTGAGTGATGTCTTCTGGCTCAAACAAGGCCTTGATCTTCTTTTAGCAATCCTCGTTGAGGATATTGCCACTACACTTGCTCCAAATTCAGCGAAGGTGGCACCATTGCTGATTTCAGGTTCTCCAGATCCTTCTGGGATGCAGTACCAGGGCACTGATGTTCCAGAGGGTTCAGAAGATGTTCCTCTAACGTTTGATATTCTTGTCCGTAAGCATGCACAGTTTTTGAATGAGATGAGTAAACTTAAGGTAATACTACATCACTTGTGTAATGACTGAATTTTAAACACTGTTTAGATAATTGTCCTATATGTTTTTCTAGTCAATAGAAGCTGTTTCTTTTTCTTTTTATTTAAAAAAAAAAAAAAAAAAAAACTAAGTCTAGTTTTTCACATACAAAAATTTCTGACATTTTTTGTTGGGATGATTATAATCTCTGTTCTAGGTTGCTGATCTCATCCTTCCACTGAGAGAGCTTGCTCATATGGATGCAAATCTTGCATATCATTTGTGGGTGTTGGTGTTTCCCATTGTCTGGATAACTTTACAGAAGGAAGATCAGGTAGCATTAGCTAAACCAATGATTACTCTCCTCTCAAAAGATTATCATAAAAAGCAGCAAGGCAATAGACCAAATGTTGTTCAAGCACTTCTCGAAGGACTTCAATTGAGCCAACCTCAACCTCGGATGCCAAGTGAGCTAATTAAATATATTGGGAAGACTTACAATGCATGGCATATTGCATTAGCACTGCTTGAGAGTCATGTCATGTTGTTCACAAATGATACGAAGTGCTCCGAGTCGCTTGCTGAACTTTATCGTTTGCTTAATGAAGAAGATATGAGGTGTGGTTTGTGGAAGAAAAGGTCAATCACTGCAGAGACTAGAGCCGGGCTTTCGCTGGTTCAGCATGGGTATTGGCAGCGTGCTCAAAGCCTTTTTTACCAGGCAATGGTTAAGGCAACTCAAGGCACATATAACAACGCTGTACCAAAAGCTGAGATGTGTCTCTGGGAAGAACAATGGCTGTACTGTGCTAGTCAGCTTAGCCAATGGGATGCATTAGTAGACTTCGGAAAGAGTATTGAGAATTATGAAATACTACTCGACAGTCTTTGGAAATTGCCGGATTGGGCATATATGAAGGATGTCGTAATTCCAAAGGCTCAGGTAGAAGAAACTCCAAAACTTCGTCTTATTCAAGCATTTTTGCTCTCCATGATAAAAATGCAAATGGTGTTGGAGATGCTGAGAACATTGTGGGGAAGGGTGTTGATCTTGCTTTAGAACAGTGGTGGCAGTTGCCACAGATGTCTGTTCATTCCAGGATTCCATTGTTGCAGCAATTCCAACAGCTGGTTGAAGTTCAAGAATCATCAAGAATACTCGTGGATATTGCCAACGGAAACAAACTTGCTGCAAACTCTGTGGTCGGTGTCCATGGAAATCTTTACGCTGACCTCAAAGACATCCTTGAAACTTGGAGATTGAGAACTCCTAATGAATGGGATAACATGTCTGTCTGGTATGATTTACTACAATGGAGAAATGAAATGTATAATGCAGTCATAGATGCATTCAAAGATTTTACAACTACAAATCCTCAACTTCATCACCTTGGTTATCGTGACAAAGCATGGAATGTCAATAAGCTTGCTCGTATTGGTCGTAAGCAGGGGCTTTATGATGTTTGTGTGACAATACTTGAAAAGATGTATGGGCATTCAACCATGGAAGTGCAGGTATCAAATACTATAAATTTGTTATGTTGGTTAAAAAAGACAGCATCAATGTGTCTTGTGTACATGGAAATTAAAATGAAAACTGAACAGGTCTGTTGGGCCTTGTATATGCGAATGTTACTAGCCTGTACTGACCTGTTCAACCTTGTTCATTATGTTGGGTCATCATCTTGAACTATCTGGAGGTCATTTTGTTTTTGTAGTTTTCTTTTGTTTCTTAACCCCTTTCATGTAACTAGCTTCTCATCCCTCTTTCTATGTGTGTAGGAGGCCTTTGTTAAGATAAGAGAACAAGCGAAAGCTTATCTGGAGATGAAGGGAGAGCTTACCAGTGGTCTTAATCTAATTAACAGCACTAACCTAGAGTATTTTCCAGTGAAACATAAGGCAGAAATTTTTCGACTTAAAGGGGATTTCCTGTTAAAGCTGAGCGACTCTGAAGGTGCTAATCAAGCATACTCTAACGCCATCACCCTGTTCAAAAATTTGCCTAAAGGATGGATAAGCTGGGGAAATTATTGTGACATGGTATTTCCTATTATGTGCTTCTGTTGCAATTTATAGTAATGATTACTTGTTGGTTTTGACTCTTCTGTTATGTGCTCTGTTTTGCACAGGCTTATAGAGAAACACATCAAGAGATTTGGCTGGAGTATGCTGTGAGCTGCTTTCTTCAAGGCATTAAATTTGGCATATCTAACTCAAGAAGCCATCTAGCTCGTGTTCTATATCTTCTCAGCTTTGATACTCCTAATGAACCTGTTGGGGGGGCTTTTGATAAATATCTTGACCAAATTCCCCACTGGGTCTGGCTTTCTTGGATTCCACAACTCTTACTTTCTTTGCAAAGGACAGAAGCTCCCCATTGCAAACTTGTCCTACTTAAAATCGCGACTGTTTACCCCCAGGTAAATGTCATAGTATATATGTAAAAGGAAAAATTTATTACATTATTACATTATTTCACCCCAACTGCTGACATTCAAAATCTCAGGCCCTGTATTATTGGCTTCGCACATATTTGCTTGAACGGCGTGATGTTGCAAATAAAACTGAACTTGGTAGTAGGATGGCAATGGCTCAAAGAATGCAGCAAAGTGCCACTGGGGCCACTGCTGGTTCAATTGGCTTAGCTGATGGGAATGCTAGAGTACAAGGTCATAGTGGCTTATCCTCGGACAATCAAGTTCACCAAGCTGCTCAATCTGGTGGGGCTATTGGTTCTCATGACGGTGGAAACTCTCACGGGCAAGAATCTGAAAGGTCTACAGGTGTTGAGAGCAGCATGCATCCAGGGAATGAGCAACAAGGTGCTTCGACCATCAGTGATGGTGGTCAGAATGCAATGAGGCGTAATGGTGCTTTCGGATCCCTACCTTCTGCTGCCAGTGCATTTGATGCTGCCAAGGATATAATGGAGGCTCTTAGAAGCAAACATACTAATTTGGCCACTGAGCTTGAGGTGATGGTTTCTTTTTCAGACTTTTTGCTTTTATATAGCAATTTTAAGGCTTTATTTTAGGTATTTTCAAAAACTAATAAAATGCAAATCAAGAAGATGAGTTGAACAGACACATAACAGCGTTGATTTGTAATACAATTGTGGTGTTCATGAATTAAACAAGAGATTCCATGCCTATGCCTCCCAGTTGGCCTGTGAAACCTTAAACACCTATCAATTCATTCCGTAATCAAATGTGATATTTCAGTGTACATGGACATAGCATATGTCTTTCAGACATTGCTCTCTTTATTTTGTTGGCACGAAGCAGCTACCTTTACATGTTGTGTCAAAATATTTGGCTTTTTTTGTTTTTTTATTTTTTATTTTGGGTCTAAAGAATTGTTCAGTTGATGTGTTTCAGAAATAATTTCATTTTCTCATCTTGATGACAAATATTAAGTGTGTATTCTTTTTGGATGCAGAGTCTGCTCACTGAAATTGGTTCGAGGTTTGTCACTTTGCCAGAAGAGAGACTTCTGGCGGTGGTTAACGCACTGCTCCACCGTTGTTACAAGTATCCAACAGCGACCACAGCTGAGGTTCCCCAATCTCTTAAGAAGGAGCTCTCTGGTGTTTGCAGAGCTTGTTTTTCAGCAGATGCTGTAAATAAGCATGTTGATTTTGTGAGAGAGTACAAACAGGATTTTGAGCGTGATCTTGATCCTGGGAGCACTGCTACTTTTCCGTCGACCCTCTCTGAGTTGACTGAGCGGTTAAAACATTGGAAAAATGTCCTCCAGAGCAATGTCGAAGACAGGTTTCCTGCAGTTTTGAAGCTGGAAGAGGAAAGCAGGGTGTTGCGTGACTTTCATGTTGTGGATGTTGAGGTTCCAGGACAGTATTTCAGTGATCAGGTAATCAAGTCATTGTTTATTCGTTTCTGCTTGTTATTTGGGATGCTGGCTTTGTAGTTTATGACACACCTGACTTTTGTTCTTGTGCCATTGCGTCAAATGGGGTCAGAAAGCACCACTAAAAAAACAATTGGCATTAAATTCTTATCATACCTCTTCACTAGATGCTTCTCGATGCATTTTTTTAATATAACCTGATTCCAATGATTACAGGAAATTGCACCCGACCATACCATAAAGTTGGATAGGGTTGGGGCTGATATACCAATTGTACGAAGGCATGGAAGCAGTTTCCGGCGCTTGACTCTTATTGGCTCTGATGGATCTCAGCGTCATTTTATTGTCCAGACATCTTTGACTCCTAACGCAAGAAGTGATGAACGAATATTGCAGCTTTTCCGTGTGATGAACCAGATGTTTGATAAGCACAAGGAATCAAGGCGGCGCCACATATGCATTCACACTCCAATCATTATACCTGTTTGGTCACAGGTTTGACTCTTCTCTATCAATAATATATTATCTTTTTGTGTGGAAGGAGGTGAGGGAAGGGTGAAAACAGTCGCTGCAAAAGTGTAGTGTGTTTTCTTTTGGTAGATCACTTGTGTGATTTAAATTACGCTGCTATGCTTAGGCATACAAAGCAGGATTATGTGAGCTATAACTAATTATTGCTATATTCCCAGGTCCGTATGGTAGAAGATGATTTGATGTACAGCACCTTCCTTGAGGTGTATGAGAACCATTGTGCAAGGAATGACAAGGAGGCAGATCTTCCCATCACCTATTTCAAGGAGCAGTTAAATCAAGCTATATCTGGCCAAATTTCACCCGAAGCTGTTATAGACCTTCGCCTCCAAGCTTATAGTGACATAACAAGAAATCTTGTATCAGACGGAATCTTTTCCCAGTACATGTACAAGACTCTACCAAGTGGCCACCATATGTGGGCTTTCAAAAAGCAGTTTGCAATCCAGTTAGCCCTCTCAAGTTTCATGTCTCTCATGTTACAAATTGGGGGGAGGTCCCCAAACAAAATACTCTTTGCCAAGAATACAGGAAAAATATTTCAAACTGATTTTCATCCGGCATATGATGCAAATGGAATGATCGAATTTAATGAACCAGTCCCTTTCCGTCTGACGAGGAACATGCAATCTTTCTTCTCCCATTTTGGAGTGGAAGGCCTCATTGTCTCTGCCATGTGTGCCGCAGCACAAGCTGTTGTTTCACCTAAAGTGAGTTTTTCATGGAAGTTCTTTTAATGTAGTGATAACATTAGAAATGCCTTACGGAACAAGACATGGTGTGATTTTATCCTAAACTCCCACTTTGTTTGTATTGCAGCAAAGTCAGCATCTATGGCACCAGTTAGCTATGTTTTTCCGTGATGAGCTTCTGTCTTGGTCTGGAGGAGACCCCTTGGGATGCCTATGGCCCCCTTTTCTGGTGGGGGTAGTATGAACCCAGCTGATTTCAAGCAGAAGGTCATTAACAATGTTGAGCACGTGATTAACCGGATCAATGGAATTGCCCCACAGTATTTCTCTGAAGAGGTAAGCCAGTCCTTCTATCATATGATAGCATAGAGCTCTCATGGCACTTGCTAACTAACTGCATGTCCCTGAAGGCATGATAAAAGCTTGGAAGAATATATACGGGTATTCTTTATAAGGAAGTTTATGATACAAAAGGGTTATGATCTGTTCGGTTTCAAATATAAGGGAATTGATACTAATTTAAATACGTTTTGAGCTTCTTTTTTCTGTTTCATTTTCAATCTGGAGTTTCATATGTCCCGAATGATCATATCGTGTCTTACATACAGGAGGAGAATGCCATGGAACCACCACAGTCGGTTCAGCGTGGAGTGACTGAGTTAGTTGAAGCAGCCTTGACTCCAAGGAACTTGTGCATGATGGATCCAACATGGCATGCCTGGTTTTAGAAGTTAGCACCAGAGTTCTAATAGTTGAGATATAGTGAATTTGGTTTCGTCTTGTAAATGTTAATGTGCATTATTAGGTGATTCTCGGTTGTAATATTTCTTTAACACCAATTGTGGGCTTGTGGTAGTAAAGCAATTGGGTGTTGAATGTAAATTACAAAACTCTTGTTTAAGATTAATGGAAATTAGCTCTATTTGAAGCATCTCACAGAGCCCTTGAAAACCCAGAATCTTCATATTTTTGAGATAGATTGTCAACATACATCACTTTTATAAGTGTCCTATAGTCATTGAACTTCCATACATCTCTTCTGCATCTTCAATCTTCTGAATGTGGAATTTAAAGACTGGATGTTGCATAATGGAACAGGCGTCTCCATCCAGAGCTCTTTGAGAAGCTGGTAATGTGTATTTACTATTTAGGCTCTGCGGAAAAACCGCAGCTTTGCTTCTTGGCTCTGTAGCATGGCTGCAAGATTTTAAAGTGGCCAGAGTAACATTAGATACCTCAAAGATGAGCGAGTGTAAAACGAACTTGTCCTACTATACTTCGCCACCTCGGGGTCAGTTTGTGAGGAGTTATTCAAAAGGCACACGGACAATTTGTTGCAGCATTTTCCTACCAAGCCCCTTATGTTAGTTACTTCAGCTAAGCATCTGAGCTGGTTTAGCTCTTAAGTTAAACCAATTGCAGCTCACAGAAGCCACTATTGAAATTTGAAACCAAATGGGGCTCTGCTTTACCAGTCTAAGTGCTGATATTCTTGAGTTAAAAGGCAGTCAATTGCTGATCGAGTGTCGAGTTAAAAATCAAGGTATCGGGGAGCAAATCACTTGTGCACCTCGATCTAGCAACAAAGTTGCGCACAGGTTAGCCAACATAGACTTTGAAGCTTCCCAGAAAAAGCACTTTGAGTGTAGTTTATTAATTCGTGATAATGAGTTGGTGCAAGACATAAGAGAAGCTCACAATCATGTAGGAAATAATGACTTGGTGTGCAAGGAGAATAATAGATCACTATCGGGGAAAGACGCACCAATTTTTTGAAAAAGAAACCACAGAAGTACCAATTTACTTGAAACTAGCAAAGAGTTATTTCATTCAAAAGTAAATTCATAGTGTTCTTCAGAACACTGATAATTTCTTGTCCAAATCAAACGAATCAAAAGTATTCCTAGACATATGTGGTTATCAAGAAAGGCAACCCAAACATTATTCGATTAGCAACTATATTCATAGTCGTCTTCATCCAGAAATCGCAGGTGCTTTCCTTTTGGTGTAGGCAATCCCTTCAAGCACAAGGCACTTGGTGACACAACATCAGCTGAATCTGGAGTGCGTGGAGTATTGTCTTGTACAACTTCTTCAACAATTTCATCATCACTGTTGTACACAAACTTTGTGCGCTTTCCTTCAAACTTGGGAATCATTCTCTTCTCATCCACAAAAATCTTGCTTATACCTTCACAGAGCTCATCAACATCATATCCTGCATCCTCTTCATTCTCTTCCTCTTCCTGGGTTTCATCAACTCCCATCAGATAATACTGTTCTTCTTCATCATCCTCTTCTTCATCACGTGTGCTCGCATTGACCTGAATGGACCACAATGAAGCACTATCATCATCTGGAGATGACCTTTCTTTGCTCTCACTTGTAATCACAGAGGAGCAATCTTCTTCTGAGAAAGAGATTTCAGATTTCTCAGAGAAATCAAGCAGCAAAGATCGACTCAGGATACTCTTCTGCGATTCAAGGCTCGCTTGATTCTTCCCTTCAAAGATGTCACATACCACCTGCCACATATCCCAAGTGAATGCTGATCAGGTTGCAATTCTATTTTGGAGGTTTTAAAACAAAAAGGACAATAAAAAAATCAAATGTCCCAATATTCAAACCCAAATTTAGACTTCACTAACATGATTCCCCAATTTCAAGACTGACCATAACCCAAATGAGCTTTCAAATAGATCTAATCACACCAGTATAACAATATGAGATAAATCCAATCAAAATAGTGTCCCCAAGTTCAATATAAATGCCATCACACAGTATTAGAATATCAGCAAAACCCTAAACAAAACTTCAACTACTTATCTGTAAACCTATTCAGAATTACTCAACCAATTATCCACAATATCAAGAACCCTAAGCCGTAAGATGAACCCATCTCTAGAACATCTTCAATCACATAGAATATATGTAATAGTAAAAACCCAAGTGAAATTCAGGGTTCAAACCTGAGAAATCAATTGTTCTTGGACCATAGGAGAGGGTCTCTCAATGTTACTCCCACTTCCATCAGCTAACAGATCATACACCTGCGGCGTGTTCGCCGGAGTTGGGGCAAGAAGTCCGGTCGGCGAGTTCCCAATAAGGCTTTGAAGATGTCGAAAAGGCCGGTTTTCGAAAGAGAGCTTAGAGACCTCGGCCTCTTCCTCCACTTGTTGCAACAGGGTCTTGACTTGACCTCTCAACAGAGCCTCGCCGGACCCCGGTGTGGTCTTGGCTCGGAGACTCCTCAGTTTGATGATCGCCGATGATGGAGTCTGCATCGCAACTCCCACAATCGGAGAGTCGTTGGTTATGTCAATAAGAGCAGACCGGTCTTGCTGTTGTTGATTTTTTCCATTTCTTGTTCTTGATTTCGATACACCCATTTCAGAATCTTCATTGTTCTTCCCTGAAAAAACATAAAGATTATAAGTACAACACTAAAACCCTTTTCTGATTGAAACTTCAAAAATTGAAAGAACAAATTTTCATTAGTAAAACCATGTTTCGATTGAAACCCATAAACCCAAAGATTATAAGAACAAACATTTATTAGTAAATCCCTGTTCTGATTGAAACTCATGAACCCCAAGATTGAAAGAACAAAAGGCAAAGACGAAAACTTTGAATCAAAAAAGTGATGAAGAATCACTCACTTGAGATTGGAATGGTGTTGTTGTTCTGGGTCTGCGACCTTGTGACTCTTCGTGTTGAAGATGGGGTTTCCATTGGATTCAAAAAATCAAGAAGATCGCCGGAAAACGAAATGGGTAGTCGGGAAATGACCGGAGAACTCGAAAACTGAGATGAATTGGTGAGTCTTGAGAATCAAAACGTTGAAAGGCAGAGAGAAAGCGTGTGGCTTTTAGCCAAAGCTCGCAACGGTTTTATAAAGAAACCTGAAAACGGGGCTGTGAAGGGGGGATGTGACCGTTGGCGCGTGCACGTCACCGTTGATGAACTAGCCGTTGGGGTTGTATTTGAATAGCGACCGCCTCGGTTCTCCTTTTGGACATTATCTACCAATTTTGATGGATTACGTTAATTAAGCCGTTAATGCTAAACTAAGCATGAGAATTTCTTTCTTTTTCTAAAGGTTGGACAGCTTGATGCTTTCTAAGTATAAATTTATAGAATCTTGATTCAGAAAGAAACTACAAATTTTGATTTTTTACCAAAAGCAAAAGGATGCTTCATTTGTTGATTTGGAAAGGCTTCTATGTTCTTTGTTTTTGTATTTTATATATTCAAATCACAAAAGATTAGAGACATCAAGAACGTCTCAAGTAATGGCCGGTCTCATAACAAATAGTTTGAAATGACATACTTAAATTGGATATCATTGGTAACTAATGAAATTTGTTTCTCGTAATGAAAAGAACATAATTTTGTGACTTCATCTAATTTTATAACTAATTGAGCTATTTTAGATTGAGGAATGAGATTATTGAAACTGTGAAGACGATGAGAGGCGAATTTGACGACTTTGAAAACAATGGTTCTTTTCTTTTTCCCAATCATGCTCGTGCAATAATTCTTCATGGAGAATGAAGATCAGAGATGAGGATTATTTTTGTGGGGAGGCTAGCTGGGAAAGTCATTGGCTGCCCATCAATTTCTTTCTTAAACACAGCTCATATTCATTTGACTATGCATATAATTCGTACATGATGAATTATTGAGCCACACAACAAAATTTAATCGTTTTTTTCACACACACTAGATCTATCTATGACTTACAAACCAAAAAAGAAACAAGATTCTTCTGGTATTTGCTACATACAGCAATCGCTGGATCGAGCTTAATTTGAACCATGTCGTACTATGATTAGTTTATTTTCGGAAAAATCTCACTACTCTCATATATGCACAACAAAAGCGATTTGATATGCAACAGTGCATGTGGGATTAAGGAAAACCAATTAAGAAACTAGTAAGACTAAATGATTGAATATACTAGCTTGATACCAATTAGATAGAAATTTGGCATGGTGCTCCATTTGAAGAAGAAGATAGAACTTATGTACGTACTCAATAATAATCAGATCGACAACGGACTTAAAAAGATGTTTTATTACATAATCATAACAGAGAAATTAATACAAAAGCTATTACATACATATATATATATATATATATATATATATATATATGGAGGCCTAAAAAATATATCTCAATAATGATGGAGGTACAAGTTTGTGATACATGATCATCAACTTTATTCTGGGGGAAGACAACAATATATATGATTGATCAAGCTGACAGCAAAAGCTTAGCATCTGATCATGGCATATATATGCATGTACTTAAATTAATTGAAAAGAAATTAAATCAATAATTAAGGGCATTTGCGGGTTTGGTTGTGGGTGGTGAGATTAGCATAGCAAGGGCAAGCCTCCAAGTTGCCGGCAGTGCCCGGAGGAACACAGTTGCACTTGCTACAGCAACTTCCGCAGGCCCTTTTGCACAGGCGCGGCCGCGACGATAGCTTGCACCTTCCAGCACAGGCCACTCCACAATCTGCATTATCCATTAATCACATGTTCGTTAGGGTAACGCGCGCATAATCTACAGTCACATACATTGAAAGCTTGACTGTAATGAGATCGATCGAGCTATATATGAACTTGTAAGTACCTAGGACGGGGGGTAAGGGGCTGGGAGCTGCTCCATGATTGAGGTCCATGACGGTCTGGTGATCTGCTTTGGCGAGGAGAAGAAGCAGAAAAGAGAGAACCAGCGAAGCCGTCAGCGTTTTCGACAAGGCTCCCATTTTACTAATCGAGAAGAGGGATTAGAAGATGAAGTATGTGAAATCCTTGATGATCAGAGAGTAGTGAGAGAGATTGGTGTGATATAGAGTGTGTATTTATAGAGAGAGATCGAAGAAGGTAAGTCACTGACTCAGAAGAGCATAGCAGCTAAGGACATGAGGTTGAAGCAAGGGCAGGTAGGACTGTGAATGCCTCTCTGTCTGGTGCCCAGTTGCAATTATTCAAATGTTTCTTTTCACAGTTCAAGCCTTCAACGGGTCTCGGAGAAGGGTCCTAGTACTGAAAGCCAGACTGCTCCCAACTCATAATGTTTCAACGAATACCACTATTTTTTCTGTCTATGCATGATTACAATATTAGCTTGATTAATTAATTTAATTGAATCTACCTTAGCTAGCTATATGTTGTCAAGCTCACTCTTTTTGTGTGTATACGGCCCGCCCTATTGTTCTAGCAAGGGCCT
Source organism: Fragaria nilgerrensis (assembly GCA_010134655.1). Taxonomy (NCBI): domain Eukaryota; kingdom Viridiplantae; phylum Streptophyta; class Magnoliopsida; order Rosales; family Rosaceae; genus Fragaria; species Fragaria nilgerrensis. The sequence goes on from WPAB01000214.1 coordinate 33,993, forward strand.
CCCCATACCGCCATACGTATATATTCACAAGTACTATGCGTACTTGTATAGAAGGTTTATACATGTTTATGCATGTATAGAAGGTTTCTACGATCCCTACCCGGATGGTTTATTCTCAAGTACAGTACTGTTAATTGGAGCAACGACAACTTGCAAACGAAGTGTTTTGTGATGAAGATGGAGATGATCATCAACTTTGATGGGCTTTTCTTTGTAGTTTGGTGGGTTAGACGTTAGAGTTCAGTTGATGGACCATGGGGGGAAGAAAGAAACCATTTGCACGGCCCATTAGAAACTTGGACTGAGAGATAGAATGTTAAACATGGTCATGCCCGTTTAGGTTGAATTTGAATCAAATTCAAACTAGCACATATAACAACCTCTTGATCATTATACACGTATCTTTTCTTCTCTGCTTGATATTTATTTTCTTTAATTTTACCCCACACAGGAATTGCATCGAGGAATTGCATAGAGAGACGACGATCGGAGATCAAAGCTAGTCACCGGGTTAGCGTATGCAAATCCTTTGTTCTTATCGTTTGCATTCTATGATTGCCTATAATTAGTGTGTATCCGCTTAAGTTTATGTGTATTAGGTTTACAATTAAGGCATTAATAAGCTCATTCTCTACTAATCTTGCATCTTCTCTCTACACCTAAACCTTGTATTAAGTAACTTAAATTCTTGTCCATCCAAAACTGAAATGTCAGTATAACCTTGATTAGATATCTCTTAATAGACTTATCCTTGATGCGATGTCTATTAGCTTATTATAATAGCGGCGGATTTTTCTTCTTGTAGGTTAAATAGTAGACTTATGAATTGGGGTAAGAATAGTACGTTAATATGTGACATCTGATTTGATTGGTATGAGGAAATAGGCAATCAAAAAATAAAATAAAATGGAAAGGATGTAGATCGGATGTGAACTAAACAACTAGGAAGGGATGGTTGGTATGCACATGCGTGCCCCATTTCACTTAAGTCTTGTTAGGTGAATATCACATGTCCCCAGTTTCACTCCCCCATGCCAATCTCCTGCTTCTATTTAGCTTCTTCTAGTTTAGGTTAAACCCTAACAGATCATTTTACCGTTCTGAGTACTATGGTAAAATAACCTCTCTACTCACTGCTTAAAGTCACTCGATCATCGTATATGTTATCTTGCTTCGGTTTTTTCATGATCTCCGGCCACCATAAAGAATTTGCAACTTTAAACCATTTTGGCCCAAGCAACTGTGTGGTGGTTTCATATCACACGATGGATGTTTCACAAATTAGCATCGAATACCAAAATCGTTTTTATGCCCACATTAACTATTCTTTTCTTCTATCTCAATTTTATTCATTTACGGTTATAGAAATTTTATCAAAAGAAAAATAAAATCAAAGACTAACAATTTAAGATAAACGGTCGCATTAACAAATCTTTGTAGGTATCGGAAAATCTTGACACATGAACTCACCCTAATTACATTTCACATGTGGTACGATCACGACGGTCACATCGTAGACTTTTTAGAGTTGAGGATTATGGTAAATTAATACCCCACAACAAGATTTACGCTCCTCTAGCTACATGGTTTCAGGTAAATCCAGTAATCCAATGTCCGGTCCATAGAATGCCAAATATTCTAGAAGCCAAAGATAGGGGGGTTTGGTATAGCTTGAGGCCAGTCTGTGATGACTATCAAAGAAGAGGAGCTCACTCACGAGTCACGAGCTCGGAGGTAGTTGTAGCTGCCAACCCCTTTTTAACGCCATTCAATCCCCCAATATATACCACCCCTTCACCCCGCACCAAAACTCGTCTTCTTCTTCCTCTCATCTTTCACTTTTTTCTCCACCAAACCCAAACTCAAACATTAAAAATTCTCAGGCAGAGGTAGAGAGCATATATCAGAATGGCCCCTACTCCTACTACTCTGACCGCCATAGCGGGGGAGAAGACCCTCCAACAGAGCTTCGTCCGCGACGAAGATGAGCGCCCTAAGGTGGCCTACAACCAATTCAGCAATGATATTCCGATCATTTCCCTCTCCGGCATCGAAGAGGTCGAAGGCCGCCGCGCTGAGATTTGCAAGAAGATTGTTGAGGCCTGCGAGGACTGGGGCGTTTTCCAGATTGTTGATCACGGCATCGACCCCAAGCTCATCTCGGAAATGACTCGTCTCGCCAGAGAGTTCTTCGCTTTGCCGCCGGAGGAAAAGCTCCGGTTCGACATGTCCGGTGGCAAAAAGGGTGGCTTCATCGTTTCCAGCCATTTACAGGTAATTATTACAAAACAGTTACAAATTAACTCGACTTTCATCTCATGTTATAATTTAGCGTTTTGTTACTAAGACGTTGAATTTTATTTTTTAAGCGGTTAGAAAATGAGACAACAATGTATGTTATAACGTTATGCATTTTATCATGTGTTGTTAGGGAGAGGCGGTGCAGGATTGGCGCGAGATTGTGACCTACTTCTCATATCCGGTGCGCCACCGTGACTACTCGAGGTGGCCGGACAAGCCGGAGGGGTGGAGAGATGTGACAAAGCAGTACAGTGACGAGCTGATGGGGTTGGCGTGCAAGCTATTGGAGGTTTTATCAGAGGCCATGGGTTTAGAGAAGGAGGCATTGACAAAGGCATGTGTGGACATGGACCAAAAGGTTGTGGTGAATTTCTACCCGAAATGCCCCCAACCGGACCTCACTCTCGGACTCAAACGCCACACGGATCCGGGTACCATCACCCTTTTGCTGCAGGACCAAGTCGGTGGACTTCAGGCCACCAGGGACGGCGGAAAGACGTGGATCACCGTTCAACCTGTGGAAGGAGCTTTCGTGGTGAACCTTGGAGACCATGGACATGTGAGTATACTTGCGACAATTTCAATTAATCTGATTCATTATTCTTGATGATTCATTATTCTGATTCATTATTTTGGTTGACCAAAAAAAAAAAAAAAAGATTGATAATTTTACTATTTTAGTGTCACTATCTTAATGTGATTGTGAAATAAGCAAGATAAGGACAATTTATTTATACCAAACTCGTTATGGTCAAGATATTTTTGTAAAGAAATCCTGAATAACAGGGAGTCATCGGTTTAATTTGATTTAATTGGTTAATTAATTTTTATGTTACGTAAAATCAATTATATTTATCCAGTTAGTACGACTTAGAAACTCATACTCAATCATTCTTAAATGTAATTCAATGAAAAGGGAGAATTATGTTTAAGTGAAGTTATTTTATTTTCAACATTTAAATTATAAATACACAATAATGGTTGAGCATGAGTTTCTTAGTAAGTTAGTGACTGAGTGAACATTAACATATGTATAATATATACTAATACGAACGTATAGTCGTATATGTATTGACACATTATTTGGGTGATGGAACAGTTTCTGAGCAATGGGAGGTTCAAGAATGCTGATCACCAGGCGGTGGTGAACTCAAACCACAGCAGGTTGTCCATAGCGACATTCCAGAACCCAGCGCAGGAGGCGATAGTGTACCCACTGAAGGTCAGAGAAGGAGAGAAGCCAATTCTGGAGGAGCCGATGACTTACACTGAGATGTACAAGAAGAAGATGAGTAAGGACCTTGAGCTAGCCAGGCTAAAGAAGCATGCAAAGGAGCAACTGCAGGATTCAGAGAAAGCCAAACTTGAGGCCAAGCCAGTGGATGATATCTTTGCTTAAGTGCTATGTGTCTATCTTAATTTGTTATTCATGACTAGCTAGTGTGATCGAGTGAGTACCTTTATGCATGTTTGGTTATGGAATGAAATGAATAGGTCAAAAATAAAACGTTTATGTTCTGGTTATGGAGCCTCCATGCAGTGCTATTACTGCTGTGCCAAATGCAACAACCTAGTACAAATTTATCGGGAAAAAAAAAAAAAACAACCCTAGTACAAATTAAAATGTAATAAATTTAGAGTTTAACTCTTACTCGTCTCATTAGTTGATTTAATATATGAGAACATCAATTTCCATATAAAAAAAACTACAGTAAATTGGCCAAATACAAAATGTACCAATTAATCGGTTGGTATAGATGGTACCACATCGTGAGTATACAAGAGGAAAGGAGTTTGCCAGCAAGTACCTTTTCTCTATTTTAATCCCAAAAATAAATAAATAAATAAATAAAATAAGAACCTTTACCTCTAGTTGTCCTATATGACTTGCTCAGTGACGAGAGCCGTGAGACCAGAAAATGATAAAAACAATATTCTGGAGAAGAATTTAAGAAACTCAAATTATTTATGTTAAATACCTATTTAATACTAATTTAAACCCCTCATTTCTCATTCCAATGACAATTTTTTCATTAGCCCATTTGAATATAAGGCAACCTTTTTTATGCCCAAATGTACAAATCTTTACTAAAGTTTTAACAAACCATATTATTTTAAGACTATTTTGTCTTCACTCCTTAAACATGCATAGAGAGAGAAAAATGAAAGAGATAACACTTGGCCGGAATCTCACCGAACTCTGGTCACCAGCCACCGGACTCTGGTCATCGGAATACCGACCGCCGGACTCCGGTCACTGGAATTTCTCCTGTAACTAGTTACTGACCCCTAATAACCAGTTAATAACCCCTAATAACCAGTTACTAACCCCTAGTAAACAGTAACTGACACCCAGTAACCAATTACTGACCCTCAATAATCGTGTTATTAACCTCTAATAATCAGTTACTGACCTCCAATAATCAACTTATTTCAGCTTAATGTAATAGAAAAAAAGATTTACTAGAAAATAATCGAATTACTGACCTTAATAATCGAGTTACTGACCCCAATAACTTTTAGTTTTTAGTTACTGATACCCAGTAATCATTTTGTTTTCAGTTACTGACACTCAGTAATCACCTAATAATCACTTTGTTTTCAGTTACTGACACCCAATAATCACCTAATAATTACTTACTGACCCTCAATAATCACTTACTAACCTCAATATTCACTTATCAATCCTCAATAATCATTTACTGACCCTAATATTCAAATGTCAGAATAAAAATAAAAAACAAAAAAAAACTAACTGACTTGAGCTAGGCACCCATATTTCTTCTTTGGGCACCCACTTTCCTTGACGGTGAGCACACCGGCCTCCTCCACCGACCCCAGCGCATGCCGGCAAGCAACGCCCTTCCCCAGCCACGATCCACCCCGGATCGAACTCCAGCTGAGCCCTAGCCCTGAGCGCGCCCCGGCAACACCATCATCGATCTCGGCACGAGCCCCGACGTCGATGAGTTCAGAGGAGCGGCGGAGTAGGAAACCGAGGAGGGAGATCTACAATGGAGGAGGAGAAAGAGACCGCGCATACCTCCGGAGACGACCGGAGACTCAAAAACAGAGGCGTCCACGAGTTCAGAGGAGCGTGGGGGAGAATGAGTCGGTGGTGCGTCGGAGGGAGTAGGAGAAGCGATGAGGCGGCTTAGAGTCGGCTTCCTGGGCTGTGCGGTTGCAGGTGATTTTGCGGAAGCAGACGAGGAGGAAGAAGAGGAGGGAGAAGGCGGTGGTGGCGGCGCTGGCGAGTGGGACGACGAGGTTGGGCTGCGGCAGAAGAGACGACGACGACGGCGCTGGGGACTAGGTGATTGGGCGCATCGTGGAGCTACATAAAGGTGGAATAGAAGAGACCTCAGAGTCTTAACCTCTCACGGCAGAGATGGAGGAGACGGAAAAATCTCTGAAAGAGGACTAGTCAGGGATGGAGGAGATGTGGCGGTTAGGTCAGGCGGTGGCGCCGGTGCTTCACCGGCGACGTGATTCACGTATGAGAGAGATAGAGAGAGAGAGTTAGTTTAGATCGGTGAAAATTGAAAAGATAGGGTTAGTTGAATATGAGGGTAAGTTCGTCTTTTTATGTAGTTTCATTGGAATTGGCTCTTGAATAAAATTTTCATTGGATAAGACTTTAATTTAGTTATTTTTGTATAAATGGGCATTTTCCCTATTTAATTTTCTTTAGTGATTAATGAAGATTACTAGATTAGTTTCCACCGAGTACATCGGACATGATTGTTGGGCTATGTACAAAGCAGATAATTAGTTGGCCCCTTTTTCCCTATATGGGTTGGACATGGCCCAACCAGAGCCCATATGATTCACAAATTATGATTCATTTCTGACACCCTGATTTGCCTTTTCTTCTCTCTTTTTTTGAGTGATCCTTCACACAACATCGAGGTTAAAAACAAAAACAAACAAACTTGTTGCATGGGTTGTCTTAGAAATGCGAAGATTGACATCGATTATTCCTTTAATTTGGATTCGGCTTTTTTTTTTTAATGAGTAATATATCATTCTTTCGGCCAATACGTATTCCTTCGGATATTTTCATTTGAAGAGACGTACAATATTCAGTACATCATCAGACTGCAATACATAACATTTCCAACCTCCATACTGGGTTATCAGTGAGGATGATAAACAACTGATAATCAATTATAAATGTATAGATACTGTCAACCATTGTACTCGATATAAGCATCATGTAGATGCTTCCGACTTGTCATTTATGTAACCAGCCGGCTTGCATGACGAAGTCGCCATTTCACTTGTATGGAAGATGCGGCCAAATCTTGCCATCGCCGAGAATGAGAATCATTCAATTGCATGAGCTCTCTACTATAAAAGTGCCACCAGAATTTACAAACAACACTTCGTAAGTCGTTTGCTCTGATTGCAAATGCTTCAACTTTTGTTTGGGACTTGACAACTTTTCTCGAGACAGGGAAGTCTGAGAATGATTTCAGGTTTGTTGCCCACTCTAGAATCTCTTCTCCGAAGAAATCACCTTTCTCAAGGCACTTGATGACTGAGGAACAATTTGAACTTTCATGGATACTGTTATTACTAATAGATGTGTAAGTCCATGCAGTGCCTTGTGTGATGAACAACATCTTCTCCAACGGTTCTCCTTCTCGAAAAATATATTTGTCTTCGGCATATATGACTGGTTTGAGATGCTCGCATATTGCTTTCATTACTCGTTCATCCATATTTTCAAACGTTGGCACCTACAGATGTATATATATACAGAAGTGATCATCAAAATGGATGAAATTTTACAAAAATGATATACATATTAGGTTCTATAAACTGAACGGTAAAAATGAATGTACGTGACCGAAAAGTGTGCAAATAAGAAAATTCACATTTTAATTTCAAAACGAACCTTCATTCTATATAAAAACTATATATATTATATATATTCACTAACTTTTAAGAACCCATATCCTTATTATGATTTGGCTACCAATTGAAGAATGGTTTAGAAGGTTTTATTGTCTATAATTCAAATTCAATAAACAGATGAAAAATTACTTACTTTTTAAGTGAAGCCAAACGAAGATGGCTCATGATATCTCTTCTATCTCTTAAGGGAAGAATAGACAGGATGGTGGTGACATCAAAATGATTGTTTTCTTCAAGCTTTTGGCGCACATTTTTCATGATTCCCATCTTCAAACTTTTAGGGAGGGTGTTTTTCGTTAACCATAGATCTATTTCTGGATTCAACTTTTGCATCTTTCGTCTCAGTTTACGTTCTTTTGATATTTTTTTCGATATTTTTTACGTTCTTTCGTCTCAGTTTACGTTCTTTTGATATAAATGGTTGTTTAGTATCATATATCATTTGAGTTTGCTAGTTTAGTATTCTCAGTATTCCAGACTCCTTGAAGTGATGATGAGCAAGAAAGTTAATGTCGATGAGTCTTTGAATTGGTCATCAAAGACAAGGTGGCATGAAAGTTGAAAAGTAATTCTAAAATTTTAGCACCAACCTGCACCCTTTCATTGAGATATATCAAAAATAGCACTACGCCACTTATACATAGGAGAATCGAAAAGAAGATTTCCATCAAATTGAAACTGGTGCTGCGGTTCTTAGCGAACATGAATGTGGTTCGAAGGTTTGAACCAAAAGAACTGCACGGATGAAATATAACACACAAGAATTCTAATTAGACATCTTATACTCTTGACGTATAAATATTAGCAGATTAAAAATGCTTAAAAGTAGTTGAAAATGCTATAGTATCTAGGGAAGAAAAGATATAAATGTAAAAATTGTTATTTTGTTCGTTATCAAACAAATAACTCAAATGCAACAATGAGACTCACAACTTCCCATTTAATGGGGAGATTGATGCCACTAGACCAACCGGGGGTATTGGATTGTAAATTGCTTTCTAGTTTTCCGATTTTTTTTTATCAATCTATTTTTCCAGAGTTTATTATACTATAACAATTGCAAGATAGTCTAGTCGTTCTTGCCTAGTTGGGTGTTCTCCTCTACCTAGATTTGAACCTTAACACTGTCAAAAGTGACCAGAGGAGGGACTGAAATGCTTGTTGGATGATCTTACCCCAACAGATTAATCCTTGAGCCTAAGAAGTCTTCAGGATACCGCGATCTTGTTCAAAAAATAGTTTATTATAATAAATTTGTAGGAATATTGATAAAAAAAAATGCAAAGTGTCAAACCTCAAATTTTGTAGACCCCACCAAAAACCTTGCAAAATCTTTCGTGGAACATCTCTTGACCTTGTCATTCCAGACTGAAAAGCATAGAGATATATACCAAAATCGAAAGTAGTTGAATTTGGTGCGCATAATTCGTTCATTATATTAAGAACGGTGATATTAACTTTTGAAGAACCTTCATCGTCACAGTCATAAGAATATGCCGTACCAACGCATTGTAGACTTTGACAAGAAAATTTCCAACAATATTTCCAACAATCAATCTCTTTATGAACAGCAAGAATGTACCATAAAGCTCCATATAGCTGAGGAACAGGAAAGCTAGTTAATGATCACATTTCAATAGTAAAAGAATGAATATGAATAAGCAATAACAAGGTGACTATGATTAAGGGAACTGAAATTTACATTCCTTATTTTACATTTACCCATAATTAAAACTTTGTAATAAAAACCCATAAGGTTAAAACTTACGTGAGCTGCAAGGACAAATGGGAAAAAATCCAGTATAGCTTTAAGCCATCTTCCTACTCCAGTCTCTACGTTAGGACGTAGCCTGAGCGGCCGATAAATGCGATATACTCTTAGCATGTATTGAGCGGAAAAGATAGAAAGAGGACTGAAAGACAGTGTCATCGTCTGGACAAATTATACAATAACTTCAGAAGAACTGAAATTGAACTTTTATGTTGTATTAATAACAACTTCAAATCAACTAAGACAGATGGCTTGGGGCTCCCAAACCATATAAATATTGCTATTTTTCTTTTTCTTTTTTTGGTAAATGGATGAAACCAGGCTATAAACAAGCAAATATAAGAGCAAGAAACAGTAGCAAACATGCGAATCTATGAATTGGTAAAAACAGTTCAGTGTAGAGAGGTCGATCTGTTACCTGTGCAACGGGCAGAGCAGTGAAAAGCCGAAGCTGTAGTGTGTGGAAGTCGTGTCTCTTTTGTTTCGAAGGAACTCTCAAAACCTTTAACTTACGACGGATTCGCCGCAGATATATAAAATACAGAATAAAGTCCGCTATATAAACGAGATCTGTGGCTGTTCATAGAGCCAGAAAAGTTTTGACCAATCTGTCGTCCCACGTCAAACATTTCCGATCGTCTTTCACGATATAAGTGTAAAGGTAGAGAGGATCAACTAATGTGGCAAAGGCGCTTGATACTGTAAATACCTTGTGATCCCACGTCGAAAGGAAAGCTTCCTCATTAGCCCTAACAGTCTCCTCTGTCGCTTCAGAAATGGTCATACCGACAGCTTCCTCTGGTGTTGGCCACCTTGTTGCAGTATTATTTCTAGTAACATCTCTATGCCTTCCACCTTGCCGGGAAGATTGCCCCCTCAGAATATTCCGGTCTGGATTAGAACTGAAAAAGAAGGCGAACATATACAAAAATTATACTAGTGAGAAATATATTTGACTTGAAATTTGGCCATATAGAAAGGAAAATTCTGTCTTTTAGATAACCTTATCATAACTGAACCCTCCATATATAGCTAGCTTTATGATACTGTATCTTCTGATCGAGCTGCAGATGGAGCCAAGGAGCTTTCTCAGATATAGCAAAACGCGAGGCGTTTGGTGGCTTAGACTAGATAGGATATATAATGAAATCTTGTTCAAACCTGACAAGATTGGATATGCGGATATCCTGCCTCTTAGCCTTTCGTAAGTATAATTGGCTGGTTAAGATAAGCCAAAACAGAGAATCTAAACAATTTTCTTCTTTATTATCAATTTTCTTTTACTTTTTTTCTCAGGTCTGTAATCTAATTTTTTTCCATTTCTCTTGCCAAGCACTCACAAACATCTGATATAAAAATAAAAATAAAATTGAAATCACTCATAAATCAAGTACAAAATTTATTTTAGTAAATCAAAGTTAAAACAAGATTTTGCTAATTAATGAAATGATGATTTTTATAGACCAACGCAAACTACAGATGTACTGATCACTAGAGAGTTCAAGACAAAAAATTGGCTGATGAATTAAGATATAAGCTGAGTGATGAACTCCATCTTTTCTTCCTCTTTATCAAGAGCGAGGAAACCTCAGCATAATCAGACATTAGAACCTTCAATGCTTTGATTCGGTTTGTCGTAGAAATGTTTAACTTTAACAGCTTAGCCTATAGCTCATCCGTTTTTGCCTTGACCTCATCTTTCTTGTTACCCTTTGGCTGCAAACAATCCACAAGAAGCCGAATTTGTTCATTTGAAATCTCCATAACTTCTTTGAATGTTGTTGCAAACTTGTCCAATCCACGAGCTAGGTTATCCTCATTCTCCTTTTTCCTTTTCCTGCTTGTGCTAGTAGACTCTGATTTATTGTTGGATTCAGATTTGGCAGTGGATAGCTGGTCCTCTTCAAGCTCAGTATGTTCTTGGTCTTCAGCAGCTTCCTCTACAATAGCAGCATGTACTTTTGCATACTTGCCAACAGCACGGTCCACCCCGAAAATTGTAGCAAATGACTCAAAACGAGGGAATGGCTCCCCTACAATTGTAGCAAATTGTAGCAAATGACTCAAAACAACTTAAAAAACTGGAACCAAATACAACTTAATTTCAAAGTTCAAAGAGACAAACAACAAGTCCATGTGACAAATATAAAGACAATAAATTATTAAAATTATAGGAGACAAATCTTTAAGAGAAGATCTGTTCACACCCTAAAGTTCCATTCTAAATGTCAAAGCAGAATAGGTGAAAGACATTACTATACTAGGTTTTAGTAACCTAAGAATTAAATAACACAAATGATTTCAGCTTTTAATGGTAGATTGTTTTCATAAAAGGAGACGTCTAAAATGTACCCAGAGGGTGCTGCACCCAGATGTTTGTCCACGTGTCGACGAGACAAAGGCCACACGTGAGTTATCTGATACGTATAGGGTTGGGGTGAATACGGGGTTAGTATTTAGGAGTAAGGGTAAATACGAGGTAAGAGAATATGGGTAAATACACATATGTATTTTGGTTTGGATAAGATTTTATTTTTTCAGCAAACCCATATCTCTCTCCAAAAGAAAAAAATAGCAGGAGGTCGTTGGCTTTTAGTAAAATCATGACCAGTCATGTTCACCGTCATAATCATGGCTTTAAGCAGAGGACGCGGTGTCTATCCTTATCGTTGATGTGGGGGTGGCTAGAATGCTGGATCGATCGAGCATAGAAGAGTAGCAGGTTGAAACTGTCGTAGAAAGAACCAGAAAGATATTACTTGGATTTGGATCTGTTAGGCTGAAGAGTGGTTGGCCACCGATTCGATTGGTTCGTGGAGGCCTCGGCGGCACACTCGCGGGATCACTTGGTGGTCTCGGAGACTGAGTGTCACACCCCAATTTTCGAAAGATAAATTTCAAAAATTTTGGCATGATATAACCGAAAATACTAAAATCCCAAAACTTGTTTCAACAAAAAACAAGGAAAATAAACTCAATGCGTAATGTAAATTTACACACAACTCCGAATTGAGTTAAATATTACATTTCCTTGTTTACATAACTTGAGAACAAGAAAAGAAACGCTCGCATGAGTTTAATAATTCATATCCCAATGTATATAAAAGGAATATACAATGAACATCCAAAACCCGACAAAAAAAGAAACCCTGCCACTAAGCCTCCACCTCAACCCTGCTGATCCTCACCTGCAGGTCTAACCCCTACACCAAGAATGGTGCACCGGGTTGTAAACAACAAACCCGGTAAGCTAAAAAGCTCGTATGAGTAAACTCAAAAACAACACAACATTTAATCACATCCAATATTCACAAGAGAGATTGGATCAATAATTAAAACCACACATCTAACACATTACCTAAAAAATGTACCCATGAGTCTCAGATATTTAATAAAATACCCCTCATGACCTACAACAACACTATGTGTACCCATGAGTCCCAGATACCATACAGTATCTCCCATGACCTACACTAACAGACGGACTAGAGCTCTATTCCTAACCGCAACCAATCACCCGGCCAAAGGCTTGGAACCCGGTTTGACTGTCTAATATCAAACACAAAAATGATAAATAACAACTTAACCGTAACCAATCACCCAAATTAAGGACTTGGAACCCGGTTTGGCTATTTATAAAAAAAAACAGAATATCACAACATCAACCTCAACAACACAACATCACATCATTATTCTATCCTTTCACATGGAAATATTTACCTGAACAAAATATATATATTCCACAAGAATCATCTATAAATAATCAATAAACTCATGATCACATGAAACTCAAAATATCACATAAAAAAAACTTGTTTTACGTTACCTTTGAGCCGTTGGCGATCAAGCTTATATATTTTTTAAAACAATTAAAAGCATAATATTAAATCCAACATCATCATCATTATATATCCATAATAACATTAGGTTCAAAAGTGAACCTTGGTGAGATTTACTCACCTAAATCTCCCGCTGCAAATTCCACAACCGACCAAGGTAAACCAACACAACTTCACAATTCACCTAAAAATAGCACAAATAAAACCTTAGTAACTAAAACACTAAAGGTTATCACACTACCCTTAACTAACCCTTAGTTAAAGAGATGACAACTTTCCAAAGTCATCGAACTTAGAGACCCACAAAGGCTGCCTCTAATCCTCAAATCTTACCCCAAACCTCAACCAAGCCTACACAATTAAACTTAAGTCCTAACATGCCAACCTTGCCTAAAATCTAGCCATACTACCACTCAACAAACTCACAGCAACAAAGACTAGCTAATCACAAGAAGCTAAGGCCGCAACTCAGCCGGACGTGCCGCCACACTGAGCAGCAGCTGCCCAGCCTTGAAGAGCACACTTGTGGGAGTTGAACGGGACCGGTGGCGTCCGGTTTGGTGGCCGGATGAAGGAGAACTCGGCCGGAGAAAGTAGAGTTCGGGGGGAGCTCGGGAGAGGAAGAGAGAGAAGAGAGAAATAGAGAGAATAGAGAAAAGAGAGGGAGAGAGAAAAGAAGGCTGACTTTGTTTTTAGGGTTCCCAAAAACATCCCACACACATTTTTCTACTTATACTCTTTTCAAACCGGAAACAAACTTTCTCTGAACATAACTTCTTCATACGACATCCGTTTCAGGCGTGCCGTATGTCTATGAACTCGTATCGACAAACTCTACAGCTTTATGAAGGAAGTTTTTGAAGATAACTACGAAACATAAAGTCAACTTTTGGCCTCTCAAAAGTCAAAGCACTTTAAATAAACTCCCGAAACTTCAATTTCACACTAACCCCGAGAATTCCCATAAAAATCCTTCATTAAATAAGGGAATAATACAAGAAAAATTGATATGAAAATCTAGGGTATTACATGAGTCGGAGATTCGACGGGAGGCGGAGGAGGTAGTGATGGTCTACGATTTCTTGGCGAAAATCTTGGCTCCCTTCTACAGGTTTCCATTGGATCTCTTCGTATATAAATTTCGTTGATTTGGCGATTTCTACTTGGATGCTAGCCTGCTACTGGTTCTAAGGGATTGGCATTTGGCAGAGAAAAGAACGATAGGCAGCCTATCATAGGCGTGAAGCTATGAAAACTCTTAGTATTGCTATGTTTATTTTAGATATTAGAAGGGCAATACGCTAAATAATAATTGTGCATAGTGGTAAAGCCACGTATCTATTACTTGGCAAGAGGTGTTCGAAACACCTAGACTACACTTGTTTGAAATTTTTTAATTTTTTCACTTTCTTTTCAACTTAAAAAAAAATTATAATATTTTCTTTTAGTGTAGTTTTTATTTTTTTTATAAATAAACAAGTAGAATACTTTTTTGTTGGAAAATAATCATTATTATAGAGAGTTTAACCTCACAAATAATATACAATGGATATAAGTAGTGCGTCTATTACCACCCCACAAACCACTTTAATCACCCCACCACGTTGTTGATTTATTGAATACAATATACCCTAATATAAATTTACAACAAAACAATAGTTATACAAACTTTTTTTAAGATAACACGTACTTCATAACCTTAACTCATAATTTATATATTCGATCTTTCTATGAAGTCTAAAGAAGACACTAAATTCAACTGAAGATGAGGTGAACTGTTTATATATATATATATTTTTTTTTTTCTTTGTATGTTTCGTCTATCCATTTACTCATTATTTCTCATATTCATTTTATATGTAAATTTCATGGCTAGTCGCTCACTTATATATATTCGATTTTTTTTTCATATCGGCGTCAGAGCTTTTTCTAAGTAGAGTTTACAGACATTGTGCATCTTGATATCGCGGATACTAATGAGTTGTAAGTTTGAGAGTTTTTTCTTGTTCTTATATTGAATTATTACTTAATATGATTTTTTTTTCAATTTGTGATTCCCCTTACCCAAATGATATTAATCTTATGATTTTCTTCAATTTCATTTGTTTTTGGAGTTCAATGGCTATCGAAAGAGGCTATATTGTGTGTATTGCAATCGGAATAAAGTAAATGTAAAATTAAAAAATATATAGGCGGGGTGAGAAGAGATCAAATGTAGGGTGAATAAGCAAATCTGAAATTAAAAAAATATATATGTAGGGTGAAAAGAAAAATTAGGTGAACAGCAAAATATAAGAAAATGGTATTTCAGTATTGTAAATGGTGAACAAAGTAGACATAAATTAAAAATATATAAGTGGGGTGTGAAAAGAACGGGGGTGAACAAAATGGTTTTTGGGGTGCAATAGAGCACCATATAGTATCGTAGTAACCCAAGTGGTTTATCTACAAGCATGATGTCAAAAGCGCAATCCTACAAAACTCAAGGTGCGCTCGCTAGCCAAACTCTGTCAACCACAAAAAGTATACATATCGTCTGATGTGATAAACATACTTAAATAAGTGGGCACGTTGTGGTTCCTATAAATGAATTTACGAAATAAAAATTCGACCGTATGATGGGATAATATTTTAATTGGATATAAAAAAAATTACTTATTTTCGACACGTTTGGGTCTCGATCAGGGGTCAACTATAAATTTGTCACTTATTACACACGAAAACGCTCATACATATCTTCTTTGACTTATTTTGGTTCTTTCTTCAACCTACAACTCTCACATATATGTGATGTAGTAGCCCATATAAAAATTTAGGGAAATTCACCTCCCGACAATAGGGTTCCCCATAAGGAAGCATAAGCGTAGAAAGAGTTGACCGCTTGATCGGGGTCCAAAATTATCAAAATATTTGAATTTTCTACATAGTTGTATTTCACTAACCAATCACATCCTATGGCCAATTTTTCAAAATTTTATCCCTATATATAGTTGGTTTAAAAGATACATATTTGTATATAAACCCACTAAACAATTACACCACATTAGTAGAACACAGTTGTGGTTTCAATGACAAAATTCACAAAATAAAAATTTGACCGTCTGATGTGTTAAGTACACTAAATATGTCTATGGTAAAAAATTCACATATTTTCGATAACGTTTGAGTTTCGATCGACGCGGTCAACCCTTAATCAACGTCACTTATTACATGGATCACTCTTTTTACCTCTTTCTTTGTGATTTTTTTTGTCGATTGTTCCCGCACACACTCTCACATAGATAAGATGTAGTAACCCTAGAAAAATTAAGGGAAGAGTTACCTCTCGAAAATAGGGCTCCCATAGGGATACATAAATGAAGTATGAGCATTGACCGCGTCGATCAGGGCCCAAACATTATCAAATTTGTGATTTTTCAACCATAGCTGTATTTCAATATTTTGATCCACTCTTATTTCACGAGATTTTTTAAATTTTGATTCCTCTATGTTGGTTCATAAGTTTGTACACTTGTATATAACTACTAAACAAGTTATATCACATTTAGTAGGCAATTATGAATTCCAATGACTAAAATTCACAGAATAAAATTTCACCTGTCTGATATGATCATTATATTAAACATAGCTATGGTATAAAATTCAACCGATTCGACAATGTTCGGACATCGATCTAAGCGGTCAACCTCTAATCTATCGCACTTATCACACGGAAACGCTCTTAACCTACCTCCCGTGACCTAGTTTGGTCGATTCTTCCACACGTTAAACTCTCACATAGATGAGACGTAACCACACATGTAAAAATTTAGAGACGTTTACCTCCTGAAAAGGGCTCCTTATAGGGAAGATAAGAGTAAAAAAGGTTGACCGTTTTTTACGATCCATACGTTATATCCGAATACGTGATTTTTCAAAACATAGCCGTATTTCACTATTTGATCCACATCTTTTCACTAGATTTTTGAAAATTTTTCTTCCAATGTGTAGTTGGTTTCACAAGTTGTATACTTGCATATAACCTACTATCCAAGTTATATCATATTAGTAGGCACATTATGATTTTGATGACTAAAATTAAAAAAAAAAAAAATTTCAAAACCGTTTGATATGATAATTTAGTAAAACATGACTAGTGGTATAAATTCAACTTGATTCGACAACGTTCGGGGCTCAATCAAAGCGGTTTAACTCTAATCTATCGTCACTTATCACACGAAAACGCTCTATACCTACCTCTTTGTGACATAGTTTGGTCGATTCTTCAACACGTTAAACTCTCACATCGTGAGACGTAACCACACATGTAAAAATTTGGAGACATTTACCTCCCGAATATAGGGCTCATCATAGGAAAAGATTAAGCGTAAAAAAAGTCAACCGCTTTTATCGGTACCCAGACTTACCTGAAATACATGATTTTTCAACCATAGTCTTATTTCACTATTCCGATCACATCTTATTTCACCAGATTTTTGAAAATTTTGCTTCTTGTGTGTATTGGTTCACAAATTTTATACTTGCAATAACCTATTAAACAAGTTATCCACATTGTGATTCTGATTACTAAAATTCACAAAATAAAATTTCACGTCTTGATGTGTTAAGTACACTTAAATATGTCTATGAAAAAAAAATCACATATTTTCGATAACGTTTTGAGTTTCAATCATCGACGCGGTCAACCTTAATCAACGTCATTTTTACACGAAACACTCTTATTTCCTCTTTGTGATTTATTTTGGTCGATTTTTCTATCACACACTCTCACGTAGATAAGATGTAGCAGCCCATATACAAATTAGGGGAAGATTACCTCCCAAAGATAGGGCTCACCACAAGGATGCATAAACGTAAATAGTGTTGATCGTGTCGTCGATCGGAGCACCCAACATTATCGAATTTTATTTTTCAATCAGCCATATTTCCCTATTCCGATCATATCTGATTTCACGAGATATTTGAAAATTTTGCCTCCAGTTGTGTAGTTGGTTCACAAAGTTATATACTTACATAAAAATCTACTATACAAGTTATACCATATTAGTAGGCACGTTATGATTCCATGACTAAAATTCACAATAAAAAATTTCACCGTCTGATGATGATCTTTATAGTAATACATGGCTACAAATGAATTCAACTCGATTCGGCATGTTCGATGATCGATCGTAGCGGTCAACCCTAATATTTTGTCATTTATCACACGAAAATGCTCTTACCTACCTCTCCGTGACCAAGTTTGGTCGATTCTTCAACATGTTAACTCTCACCTCGATGAGATGTAACCCACACATGTAAAAATTTGAGACGTTTATCTCCCGAAAATAGACTCACCATCGGAAAGATTAAGCGTAAAAAAGGTACGTTGACCGTTTTTATCGACACCCAGACGTTCCCCGAAATATATGATTTTTCAACCATATTGTATTTCACTATTCCGATCAACATCTTATTTGACCATATTTTAATTGTTTCCTCTCTATTGTTGGTTCACAAAGTTTTATACTTGCATATAACTTATTAAACAAGTTATACCACATTAGTAGATACGTTATGATTTCCGATGACTAAAATTCACAAATGAAAATTTCACTGTCTGATATAATCATTATAGTAAACAGAGTATGGTATAAAATCAACTCGATTCGTGAAAATGAAGTCAAACTATAACTATAAATTCATTCGTCTTTGCATAACAATTCTAAATGTCTACATATCAATAAATACAATTGCAAAAGTTGAACTGCACTAAATAAGCAAGTAATGGGACTAAATAACTCCCACTTAATTTATATTGGATCACAAGGTTTAAAACACATTTGATAAACTTACCAGTAAATAAAAATTCGTCTTTATGATCTACCTATGAAAACCCTCAGTTTTGACCTTGCATTTACATTCTTGATGATATTAAAGAGGTCACTATATGATGTACCTTTCATAAACTCCTCAAATTATTATTGACATACATTTCAATAAAGAGTCAATGGTCCACAAAAATAAATAAGGATTTAGTGCATGGCATATCTATATTCACATCGAATCTTCTATAACTAATCAGGTTGATAGGGTCATACCCACCTCACTGAAGTTTCACAGTGTAGATAATGCATCAGGACACATTAAACACAAGACCTGATATCCCTTACCTTTTTTTTTTTAACAAAAGGGAAAGGGTTGACAAGAATATACAAAAATAATAGTTCAAATAAATACCCCTTACATCAAGTCCTCTAGACACAGTTAAAAACAACAAACCCCCAGCCATTACACTATCAACAATTCAGTGTCATAAATAATCAATCAAACGTTGACAGTCATATGAACCTTGTGCAAAATGAAACATCAAAAACTGATAGGAGCAACTATCCAACTCAGGCTATCTATATATGTTCAAATCAAGCACAAAATCAGATATAAGTGCATCATTTATATGTCATAGATCATCCAAATATCCAATGTAGGGACTGGTAAGTCGGACATATATATTTGATAAGAACCAAGTAATAAAGATTTGGTCCTCTGACATCTCTGCACATTCAAATCATTTCTTCCTCCAAAGTCACTTTATACAAACAATCAGTTTAAATTCGCACACTCATTAATAAAATCCAAATGCTTTATTCACATACGATAAATTGTGTTATGAGATTGTTATCCAAACAAGAGGAGGAACCTATCTGCCAAACTTGTTAATTCAAAAAAGACCGAATGAAGAAATTGCATCCACACTCTGTCTCCAGAAAGACAACAAAATCATTTTCTATTAGCTTCAAACGAATACTATATCATAGTACTACTAACTGGTAGTACATACATGTATGTAAACCATTGGCCTGCTGTATATTCCCTATAAACCATATGCTAAATCCCCCCCTCATAGATCAACATAAGGGTCTACTCCCCGCTCTGATACCATTGTTGACACCCCGACCCGACTAAAATACCACTACCTCACAATCATTAAACATTACCACCGAATGCCACAATGAGCAAACGAATTCATTATTTTGTTTTGTAAATTCTTTTGCTCATTGTGGCAATTCGGTAATGTTTAATTGATCTGTGAGATATTTTTAGTCGTCAGGGTGTTACAAAATATCTTCCTATGCCAAATTAAACCCACCAAATAAAGTAATACAAACTAGAAATTTGGTTTTCAAAACTACGACATATATCAACTCTAAAACCTTAAGAACCAACAGGCGATATCAACGGGCACCTAAACTCTCAATAACAAGTGACAAAATAAAACCAAAACGAAGTTCAAACTAACAATGCTTCCAACAAGGTGAATTATGAAAATAACAGGAATGAAAAAATACCAAATTCAACTTCTAAGAAATCTCACATTCACCAAACCCATCTTACAAAGATTAGATCAGTCATTTTCTGGAGAACATAGTTTTACATAGGAATTAGAAAGACATACCATTTGTTACCATCTGAAGATGAATTTACTGTAATGGAGCAACCAACGGCAGTAAATCAGCCATATATCTCAATGTGGGAACCAGAGTGCAAGCTGTCAATTTCAAAGGAAACTTGAATGAATTATCTCAATGTATTTGATCATATGAAAAATCGACAATATAAAGATATGACATAAGCTACTACTTTTGAAATATGACATAAGATATACATAAGCTACTACTTTTAGGAAGACTAGAAACTTTTGTAAATACTCGCCATCCATATATATTCTCCTTATAAGAACTAGATACTAGCTTACCCATACGTGTGTAGATGTTCATACATCAAATTTATATCACCAAATGACATATTCTTTTGCTTGATTGCCATAGCTCTCTTTGATTAACTAGTTACAGGAATTCAGTTTGGTACCCCAGCCAAATAGTTTATTCATAGTTTTATACTAAATCACAAATTAGAATTCGTGCAAGTATTGAACTAATTCAATTGGAAACATTCTAAGATTCTAAATTTTGATGAAGGATAACCATATCACAGACCCTTTGTTACCAAATACCATCCATGACTTTGAACAATATCAACCCAGATTAATTCTCAAGTATCTCCTACTGCTCATACACACTTGCAATTAAATACCAATAACTAACTGAATCAAATCAAATTGAGAAGATGGAATCTTGGTACTTACCAGAATCCGTGAGGATTCGTGTGGCTGGCCAAGGTCGAGAGGACTGAGATTCAATGAGTAGAGGCTGTCATTGATGATTTCAAAAAGGCAAATCGCCATCAGTGTTGTGGAGGCCTCGTACTCATAGTTCTGACGCCGATCTAAATCTTCGCCGTTGCTCACCCGATCGAAGACCACAGAGCGACCAAGATGAGACGACTTTCACATGCTGTTTGATGAAGAAGAGTAAACTAAAACCCCACGCGACGCGCTCGCCGAACTGAAGAGTAAAAGACCCAGTAATACTTACTACGACGGAGTACATAAGAGGCTTGTACATTCCAGACGTCCCCCATCTGGAAATAAACCATAAAGTACCACGCTGCCAATCCAAGTTGTTTGTCAATAACCCGAAATCAGTAAAGCTAACACTGGAAAAGAGTGTCGGCAAACCTTAATCTTATCAATATCTTCATCCGAAGCACTGGGCATACTCCTTTCCATCTTCCTTGAAGACAAGCTCACACTTTTTCGTCGTCAGCCTCGTTCGTACCTCTTCTCATGTTCTTTTCCCTCCCTTTCCCTTGTTCTTCGCATGATTACTGTTCTGCTTCCTCTGTTTTAGCGAAAGTCGAAGGGAATTAGATGGGGAGCAAACATGAGAAATCAGCCCTTTGATTTTGAATAAGAATATCTGTTTGAATCGATTCTGGATGGCACGGGCGAGACGCGTGCATCCACGGTAAAACTATGAGTGAAATCTGGGATACCTATACATACTAGCCAAATACAAACGTCCTTAATACAGAATCCAAGGGGACAGTACACGACAGTAGGGGGCAGCTGGGTGCAGCACCCTCTAGGTGCATTCTAGAATTTCTTCATAAAATCTCTTTCTCTTGATCCTACTTTAGGAACTTCAATCCAACAGTCCTACTCAATCATCCACGGAGAACTCTAGAATCCGAGGCTGAACCCATCCAGGAAAACACAAGATATGATGAACATCATGTTTCGATCACAAATACCTAAGACATTGGTTGCAATTTCCCCCCCTTCCGCGTTTGATATCTTGGCTTATCAACCTCAGGTACTTGCATCCTAATGTATGTTCCATCTAATGCACCTAGACATTCTAGACAAACAAAAATTTATCAACTCTACAACCAGCACTAAAAACAATTCTGGTTCAATTAGTGATAATAAGGATATAAATTAAAATGACTTGCACCATACCTAGCTAAACGGTTTCCATCTAGCATCACTCTCATCTTCCATTAGTAGCTGACATTGTAATCGACAAACTCCTTTTAAACCAAATTAAAATATCTACTTATAGACTCTCCCGAGCGATGGAATCGATCTGTATGTGCGGTTCTTAACATGGTGAACAAGAATATGTAGAAAATACCACTTGCTCTCCTCTACTAGGACTGACCATCACGAAGTAATTCACATAACAGTGAAATGCCCTCCTATCCATCCGGAGTTCATTTATACATGTTGTGTTACTTGTATTTATGAACTTATCTAGAAGACTAAACGAGTATCATGTCTAACAAGTGTTCTCATCACCTAAACCCCTTCTTCTTTTCCGGGATCTATGCATCACAACACATAAATACACAAACATCATTGCGCCTATCATTGTTTATGTATATGCATCTGCTTACCAACCAAAAACATCCAATTCTCCTTCTATCATCATCTAATCATTAAAAACATGCCAAAAGAAAGGAACGGATATAAGTATGTTACAGACTAATCTAGACATAAAAAAAAATTGACTTGAAACCAAATCAGACAGTACATGAATTAAATTTTCCGGCCTAGCATCTCTGGGCCTCCAAACATGTCATGTAGCCGATTGAAATATTTTAATAAAGTCCATGTCTTATATCCGGTGTAACAAATGCCTCCTTGGATCTATTGCCAAATTGCTCTTTTCTATTTAGAGGAATCTAATGATATATTGTTTGTGGTGTGATTTTGACCAAGAAACCTAAGGAATTGTAACTGCAAATCGCAACAATTCTTTGGCATATGAGGCATGCTAGAACAGGCTTGCTATACATAACTGTTCACAATAGTCGCTGACTTTCTAATTCAAAGTTGATCCGATAGCTCTTTCTGACCTGTTCGGAGCATCATGGAGGTATTGGTTTGACGTCAGAGATTATAACCGGAGACTCGTACCGGATTTCCCGAGCAGGTTGGAGCTGCTATCGACTTTCGATCAATTACATGCCGACTTGATTAATTGGTATTATAGCTGCTATCGACTAGCCATTCAGTTGTCTGAAGATTGAAGAGACTTAATAATGATTTACTTCAAAACCCACATGGTGTTCATTGTGTCAGTCACTGACGAAGGAAATCTCTTCAATCACTCTTGATACAGTATCATAAAGTAAAACAATCAACTTATTAACAATTTTTTCTACCCTTGCTCATCAAAAGCTTCATTAACCAAAACAGCATACGGTTGCCAACAAGTCCTTACTTGCTGATTGCTCACTTGAAATGGGAGAAAATTGGACCCTCCATTGATTAGAGTCATGAGACCAAAAAATAAACTGAAGAAGAAAAATTATGAGACTCAAATTATTGTTCAATGAAATTTGAGGTTGTTGAGCACTTGGCTGTGTAGCAGATAACTTAGTTGGGCTATTTTCCTCAAGGAGGTGAGGCATATATGCATGTGTTGGAAGGTGGCCCAGCCACAATCCATATGATTCACGAAGTGATATTGAGCAGAAAAGCGAGGACAAGTGGATGAAAGGATTCAATTATGAGCTTCTTGTCATTCCTCTTTTTCTTTATCAATGGAGAAGTTCCTCTCACTCCTCTAAAGGAGGTTCTCCCAGTGGCCGACGCAGGATTGTTCTTTAGTGGGCTATTTTCATTGTAAATAGTTCACTAGGAACCCTATGGGCAAATTAGTTCAATTTCGTACAAACTTGTACTAACTTGCTTAATTTGGCCCTAGATTATCCAAAAATCTTAACAAGTGGGGGCAACATACCCCAGCAGCTTCAACCTGTGTCCGCCTATGGTTCTCCTAGCGGAAATATCCTGTCTAACGTCCCCAAAACTTACCCCGGCGAGCTAACAACTTCGACCTAGCTCGTTAGACCGGCACAAGTCGCGTGGACTTATGAGAAAGAGATCACAAAGTATAACCAACATACTACCCGTAAATATAATATTAGCGTTGCGAACTCAAAAAAATAAATTAGTGTCAAGATCTCAAGATCAATTACTTGCACAAATATTCTCACGTTTTGATGATGAATATGATCAGATAATTTCAAAGTACTAAAATGATGATGAGTGAGACGTAAAGGCTCACAAGAAACTAATATGAGAAAAGTAATGAGATATATATACATTTGTGAAAGAGTGGAAACACTAGCTACTGAATAATCTTGTCGATCATCTTTATACTTGACATGAGCGATAGACAGAATTCCCACATGAACAGTGGTATTTTAAAGGGAAGTTCTTTCGTCTTTAGATCTTCATCATTAAACGTGGCTTAATCCTTTTTGTGATTTCGTATATGTACTCGTGTTCAGATTGCTGATTTGAATATCATAATCCTGCAAGAAGAAGTTCATTACGATTTAACACACTTTGGTTTTATTAATTGCTTTGTAGAAAGTGTCATA
Source organism: Fragaria nilgerrensis (assembly GCA_010134655.1). Classification (NCBI taxonomy): domain Eukaryota; kingdom Viridiplantae; phylum Streptophyta; class Magnoliopsida; order Rosales; family Rosaceae; genus Fragaria; species Fragaria nilgerrensis. The sequence goes on from WPAB01000214.1 coordinate 58,599, forward strand.
TCAGTGTTCTTAATTGTGTGGAACTAAAACAAGATCCGGAGAAAAAGTGAAAATTGAAATAGCGGCCCGGAGTTCTCTGTCATTTGGTCAACAAGGAGCTTAATTATTTCCATTTTCTTTATGATATATAGTCGATCGTCCCATGCAACATTCAACAATCGACCATTATTAATCGGTGTGGTGTGATCAACATACATATGTTGGATTCATAAGTTCTCGTCTTCCGGGTTTTTGTAGATCTACTCCACTTGAGCGTAGATTGATGACAAAATTCTACTTGCAAGCATCAATGGACGTAAAATTCATCAGCTTTATACATACAAACTACTTAAACATCGAATATGATGTTGTTTCAATTAATCCACTAAATCAGAATATATTATTCATCGACTGCATTCCCTTTGTATAGTAAAATCGTAAGACAAGCCACGGACGAAGAGGCATCGGCTTACATAATATGCGGCTAATGACAACAGTCATGAGAAAGATGTTGTGGGACGTTTTCTACGTTTTCAAAACCCTAAGAAAATTAAAGAGCACTACTCATAGACGGATATATCTCACTACCAAAAATTAAGAATCTTGTGAGATGAGTTGTGTCTTGGACGCTAGTCAAATCAAACCAATCTTAGTCTAGTTACGTAAAGACCTGGTTTCTGGGGATCAGTTGTGCATATCGCCGCCATTACTGGTGCTGGTATCAGAAATTTCTTTTCCACCTGATCCCTGGTAATATCAATACGTAGTAAGGCCGTTGACGTTGTCGTCACTATCTCATCGTCGTCTTCTTCTTCTTCAGTCCATCAGAAACCTTAACTCGCAAATTTGGAGGTAAACCAACCCAGTACGGGGCAAAACGGCGTCGTAAGTGTGCACGTGGAGATGCTTGATTGGCTGTCGCGGGTGTGACGTCAGAAGCTCTAGAGGTGCATTCTTTCTCAAAAGCACTTTTTTTTTTTAAATCCAAAAATTCCAAATCCAAGTTGTGTTGGTGGGCTTGTGCTTCTGGGTCCAATTTCGAGTTTCATGATTGTCTTCCCAAATTTCCCAATTGCAAAGCAAACCTACAATTGATTGGCTTTGGCTTGTGGTTGATGTGAGGATGGATCAATGGAAAGGCGATGACTTCGCAGTGTTTCAGCTCCTTCTTCAGCCCAGCATCTTCTCTTCCGGTTATTGTGATTCTAGGTTTGTTACTTATCCTCTCTTACTATTTAGCTGTGTTAATTGATTGAGAGGGTTTATTGATTGGAGGTGATGAGTTTTGGTGTTTGTGATTTGATAATGGCGCAGGAAAAGGGCTGATGTGGAGACAAGGACCCAGTTTCTGCAAGGAAAGTTCAAAGCTGACCGCGAAAAATTGAGGAGGGAAGCTGAACGATCTTTTCTGGATTTGGGAAACCATTAGGTAAAGTCTAGTAGTTCATTTAGTTGATACTCTAGAGCCCGTTTTGTGCATTGTTTTTGTGAACATGGCAATGTTTAAACATCAAATTCTTATATTGGCTCTATATGATACGAGCAGTGCAAGACAGTCGTCATGTTTTAGGGCCTGGTATTAGATATAACCTGTGAACTCATATGAGAGAGGATATTAGACGGTTAGAGGTGATGCCTTAATTCTCATGTAAAGTTGTTGTTATATTGGAAATGCAGATCCGATAGGCCGAAGAATGACAGGCCACTATCCTTACAGACACAATTCAAGTGTTGAAGGATTTAACATCTGATGTGAACAAACTAAGTCTGAGTGTGCAGCACTCAATGATGAATCTCGTGAGGTGAGGTGATGTTCGTTAAAATGTATCGATTGCATATTGGTCACTTGTAAAATGTTTGCTTATGCTTAAGAATTCTTGTTTTGCAGCTGACATTGGAGAAGAATGAGCTAAGAAAGAGAAGGCATCTTTAAAATCTGATATTGAAATCTCAATGTCAATATCAGCAAAGAGTGAGGGTTATGTTTCCATGGGGAGCTATGGATCCTTCTGTCATGATGGCTCCACCTATTCATATCCAATGCCTGTAGCTGTTCGCGCCTGGTCCAATTCCCATGCACCCATCGCTTCAGCCCTTCCCTTACTATCAAACTCAAAATCCAGCAACTGTTCCTAATCCTTGTCCAACTTTTGTCTCCTATCCAACTCCTATCAATCCTGCAGTAGAGCAGCCATTGGCCCAACCCCAATATGCATCTTTTTCACATGTTTCAAGTAAACAAGATTCCAAAAGCAAGTTATCAGATCATCAAAGGGGAGGCACAGAAAGATGTGATGACTCCATGAGGTGGCAACAGAACTTGTACTTAAGATGCCTGGATCTTCAGCACATCAGGTTAGTTTTAACTTCATAACTCTTAGAAGCAACACTCGCAGAAATATTCACATATATCCATACGTATCTGATACATAGAGATGGGAAAGAATGACTAAATTGGTTGTTGCAGGAGTCATCTTGTGGGGCTAAGAAGGCACACATCACAAAGGAAGATAGAACATTACAGATGGAAGCTCTTCGAGTAGGTATTCTTCATCTCAAGTTGTTCAGGAGAGTTCGTCTAACAGCGTAGGTGATATCCCCAAGACTAACAAATGAGATGTTCCGTTTTGACCATTATACCGACTTGTGGGGTTAGGAAGGGAAAGCAATCACAGAGGAAACTTAGAGTATTACAGAGTATACTCTTTGAATAGGCATTCTTCATCTCAAACGGTTCAGGATGGCTCCTGTAAGACTACACAATGAACATGTTCTGTGTACTGGTTCTACTGACTGGATCATACTGTTAACATCAGTACATCACAAGCAGCTCGATTTTCTGTGACACTCTGATGGTAAAGCCTCATTCCGTATTCCATGGATTCCGTTTAAATTTGGCTTATACTCCAACTGATCGAAGTGTTTTTTCTTTGGTAGAAACACATTTGCCCTGTTTCTTTTGGTAGAACACAATTTCCTAACCAAGATAAGTGTCACTTAAGTGGGTATATGGATTCATGGATGGTCTGAACAGTGCTTCGTTTTCGCCTAGATCCCATGTAGACTTTAAGCTGCCGTTTGCTAATGTAGGGATTTGTGTTTGTAAATGTTTCTGCGATGTACCTAACCCCTTAAATTACATTGATAATTTAGTATAGTTGTAATTGCACTTCATTCTGGCAATGAATTTTGTCGATTCCACTTTTCTTATTTTCTTGTTGTAGAGCCAATTCAGTTAATTTTTTGTTGTTCTGCTAGTGAACGGATACATCATAGATTGGCCAAAGGTGCTGATTCCAATTTAATACAAGTTGCCAAACTCGATCCTCGAATCAGGATTAACCCTCATACTCATTACGTTCAACCTTTGTTTTCCAGATCCTGAGACTAATTTCACTTGCAACAGTCCAAAATTTATATCAAACCGATATATTACCGTTAGAGATGACTGTCTGATTCTCCACAGAAGCATAAGTTACATGTTGAGAATAAAGCCTCTAGTACGTGGATTCTATGAGACAAACCAGAACTGGGAATCTGTGTGATGCTGTGAAAGAAATGATTTTGTCGAACACACCACAAAAATGATTTATAATCTTTCCATATTTTCATTATACTTTATTTATGTCACACATCATAACTTGTAATGCACCACCACGTAATCCACAACACTTGCAGAAGAATGTACACTTTGAACCACCATATCTGAGCTACCTTTTTATCGGATCCATACCAACTCTAACATCACATAATGCTTTGGCGTTCAGTGCTGGATTCTTGAGTTCAAAAGTGGTTCAGGATGGTTATGATCGAAGACCAGAACATCTTCCCTGCACTCTAGCATCCAATCTTCAAAACAATTGCTTTCAATCTACACCTGCCTAGAATTCCGTTGACCAGATGGGCTAGCCACTTTTTGTGAACTCATGCTTGCAGTTCTTAAGAGCCTGCGGAATTCGGATAGGCTAATCTTCCCGTCTTTGTCAATATCGGCCTCATCAAGAAGTGGATCAATAGAACCTTTTAGGCCTGTGTGCTACAAAAAGAAGTGTAATCACAGTTCAGCAAGTTAGCCACAAAATACTAAAGTCCAAGTCAGTGTTCACTCTCTAGGATAGGGAAGGTAGATAGAGTGTGTGCAAAGAACTAACACTTACCATTCTAAGTTCATCTGGAGTTATATACCCATCTCTATCTATGTCAATTTCTCAAAAGCTGCACGCGACAGCTGCTGCCACTTCTCAGAGTCATGTTCTCCAATTGGTGCACATGCAGAGTTGCCGCAACAAACTCGGTGAAATCCACAAGCCCATCTGTGTTGCTGTCAATCTGCATCAAGCAAATAAATAATCACGTAAAGAAGTGTACAGGGAAAGAATATCAAAATTGATATAACGTGATGTGAGATGCATATCATGCCTCAAGTACAGTAAGAGTACAGAGTTTGCAGAGAAAACTTGATCAGGGAAAGGATATCCTACAAGAAATGTGTGATTCTACCCCCTCATATGGTGAAGGGAAAGAGAAAAAAAGATGGCAGGGGCGACCTACCGCTTCTAGTATCTCACAACACGTGAATCTTCAATTTCCAAGGATATCTTTAGCAAGTGCCTGCAATAAGCCATCCATGTCAGAACATTAGAAATCATAAACCTTGGGACATATTTCGTAAGAAGTACATATCATAAGCTCAGAGCTCGAAGTGAAAAAGTTTACCTGTCTCATTTCTTCAAGACTAATAGAACCATCTTATCCACATCAATTGCATCAAATTGATCTTTGAGATCAGCCAGCTCCTCCGCATTAAGTGTGCTTGCTAATGCCTAAACGACACACATTTACAAAAACAACGTTCAATTACAGAAACAATTTTTTCATTTTGTACTGAAATCTCCAAAGAGAAGGGAAAAATTCCTACCCTCAGAGCGAATTGTTTCAAACGGCTGTATCTCACGAACTGCCTCATGTTATTTAAAACGGATATATCAATAGGAATGTCTGATGCATCTCCTCCTTCTCTAACCCATGGGTGTGCTGGCAAAATTATACATGTGTTTATCCGAAGAAGAATCTTTTGTTTTTGTTATCGGATAATCCAAAATAAGAAACTTTAATCAGTAGAGAAATAGTCTTGAAACAAAAAAAGAAATAGGGAGTTTCTACTGTTAAGACAAGCAACAAGCCATTGAAAAATCATTTTACCCTCTTAAATGCATTAGCCTTTCCAGTACAACAAAATGAGAATTTCTTCTACTAGGATTAGATCAAGATACATACACAAAGCCTGAGCAGCGTTAGTGCCTTGCCCGAGGTTCCTTCACCAATAACTTCTTAACAAAATCTTTAGCACTGTTACTAATGGTTGGCCAGGGTTTGCGACGAAAATCCGGCTTGTTCCTTAGGACCTGGAGTATGGGGATACGAAAATTAGTAGACTAAACGAATAACAGATGTTGTGGGGGGGGGGACAATACATACAAATAATAAAGTGAGATCTTAATCTTGCCAAAAACAGAAATGTAAATATGAAGGAGTCATTAGTAGAGGAATATAGCAAAAAACGAAACGTACCTCCTTAATATACCATCTTCGGTCTTATCCCAAAATGGACGTCGTCCACAAAGCAAATGTAGGTAATGACACCAATACTCCAAACATCTGACTCAGGTCCTGACTTGCGTCTCAACACTTCTGGACAACATAGTAAGCACTACCAACAATATCTTGCTTCTTCCCTGCATTAATTTTAAGGAATATGCTTATTAGGTTTCATATAAATAGATAGCAATGACAGAACTACAGGAAACATATATTTCTGATGAAATCTTTCTGGCACCCAAAAGAAAAACAAAACAAAACAAAACAAAAAAATTTACCTGGTTTAATAAAGTCTGATAAACCAAAGTCTGTTGCCTTCAAGGGAGAGTCCATGCTTTCGACTTAAAAAGAAAATTCTGCAAGCAAGAGAAATGTAATGTTACAGCAGTGAAGCCAATGATTTGAGATGCAGGCTAGTCCCTCAAAATCGAAGCCCCCTACTTTCTGTATCCTCTATTGTAGGATCATGTGAGGGAAGTCTTTTATACCTCATTTTCATGTCACGGTGCACCAGACCATGCAAATGACACTCAGCTGCCACCTTGAGCATCTGCCTTACAACTACTGCTGCATCTTTCTCAGTGTAACGGCTGTCTTTCCTGATTAATCAAAGGAATTATAAGATGTCAATATTACAAGATTGAAAGAATGATTATTTCATCATCAAACAGAAATTCAGATTACAGAGTAGTAAATGAAGTGGAGAACAAAGATATTTATCCAGGACTCGAGGTATCTTACTTCTCCAAAATCCGATCCAGCAACTCACCCCCCTCACATAATCTGAAAAGATGGAATATCACCCAAAGTTATTAGGATGATCAACCTTTTATAGTACAACAAGAATCCCGATGGAAAGGAAACTTACTCCATAACTATATATACATAAGTATCATCTTCCCATGCATTATAGAACTGAACCACATTCTCATGGCCTGCAAGCGCTTGTAATATCTTGACCTCTCGCTTAACATCCTCAACGGCTATAGGTAGAATCATCTGCGAACAAACCAAAGATCATTCCAGCATTATGATACAACTTCCAGAGAGAAATAGCAAAAATATATGCTGACAATGACACATTGTTTGTCTTTAGCAACTAAAAATTGACTGATAAACAAAAAGAATACTTGCAGATGGAATGAAAGACGTACTTTTCTTGAGATGCCATGGAGAACAGAGTATAAAAAATAAAACAAAAACATGCCCCGGAAAACTTGAGCTAAAATACATGAATGACTCGTCCCATTGTGTACTCAATAGACCACTTTTGAGAAACCTTATAGACCACCGACCACTAACTGAAACTTAACACTGCATCCCTCACTTGATACACAAGCAAAGAAGGCTTCTTTAGAAACCTAAAAACCCAATATGAAAAAGTGGGAAACAACGAAATCAGCCATATCCAGAAATGGATCTCCAGCACCCAATCAAATACACCGTCTAATCATCTACATAATTCTCAATTAACAACTAGGTAGCTACGAGAGCACAAAATGAACCATTTTCTATAAACCTGATCCAACTATTACCTTATTCTTATCAATCCTCTTACCCAACTCGATCCCCATTGGACCTATCCGTGCCACATATATACCCAAATTGACCGTGACCCAACAACTTCCCGATCGTGTATCTCCGACCGAAGTTCTTATCATACCCGAAATCCGTGCGCTTCCGCAGGGGATCACCCCCTTCTTCTGCCTCGAGCTCTGCTTGGGCTTATGCTTGTGCTTCTTCTGCGCCTCATTGGCCCTGTGATGATTGGTCTGCGCCGGCTGCGGCCTAGTTGTCTGTTTCCGGTTAGACGGTGGTGCAGGGTTGTTGTTGGTGTTGCTGTTTGACCCGGTGACCTTGGCCGTGGTGAGGCCACCGCCCATGATTGAGGCAACAAGATCAAGAGGGTCGAGAAAGGATGAGACGTTTTTAGAGGTTTTGGTGATGGAGAAGCATTAGGATATGGTTTATATGAAGGAAAGATTGGAGCATAGGAGGAAGAGGAGAAGAAAGAGAGGGGGGGTTTGCTCCGGTCAAAAGAACTTCTTTTGACAAAGAGAAAATTGGAGAAGAAAAAAAAAAAAAAAAAGAGGGTGAAGACAAAGAGGGGAAGAGCGGTGGCGCGAGTGGAAGCTCCCCCTCTGTTTTTTTTTTTTTTTCATTTATTTTTTTTGGGTGTGATGAAGCAGTTGGTTTTTGGGCCAGATAGATCATTTTTTCGATTTGTGGGCAGATAATTAAGTTCTGGAATACGCGTAAAACAGTCGGGAGATTGATGATGATGCAAAGATATGGAATTTGAGTAATCTTTGGTGGAGTGAGAGGAATATAAGTTTTTTTTTTTAAAAAAAATTTTATTAATAACTACACATTCTACATATGTCAATAAGATTTGAACCCATGATCACTAATTTGAACCCATGACCTCAAGTTGTCAGTTAAACACATTTAACCAACCAAGTCACGGCTCACCAACAGAGGAATAAGGTTTTAATTGCTCCAAAATTATTAAAATAGAATGAATGTTTTAGTACGGATTACACCGATAACTACAAATATTGAAATTTTCTTTTTTATATTTGGAAGTGAAGCTTTCATGAATTAGTAGTAGGTGAGGTAAGTGAATAACACGGTTGAAATTAGAGAAAGTATGAGGAAGAGAAGTTGAAGAGGTGGAAAAGTCACTCGTAAGAAGTGTGATATAGTTGACACATAAACGAGTGAACTAAATATAGAATCTAAAAAGTTTAAATAGAATTACTATTAAAATCATCGATTTTTCATCACAGTTAATTACTCTATTGATTTTCTTATCGACTTTACCATTCACAAGTTTACCCCATTTTCATGAATCGTGAATCACGGGTTAGATGGGCAACTGGGCAATATTGTTCCTGGCTAGACAGTCACATTTATGCGTTAACAAAATGTGATTATGAGAAGGTATGAAATGAATCATATCAATAAAGAATACATGAGCTAACTCCCAAGTATATGAGGGCGTTCTGAAACCAACTAGTCCAAGGCTGACATACAGAAAGTTTCAAGTAGAATGGCATACACTTGGTTGATATTTCATATGTACAATATGCGCAATTACTAATTCAAGAGATAGTAGACAGTTATTTGTCTAATGCATTGAGTAAGTAGACTATGCGATTCAAAACTAGATGGATTTGATGCACTAGTAGACTAATCAATTAACGGTAGATTAGTGCATGATACATTACTTTTCACTGGTTCTTATTATTCTGCCTCAGCTTTTTATCAAGCCAATTTGATAACTTATGTTTATAACTTTTTAGTTAGAAATTTATTATTAATAATGACTAATATTCCACACTAGCTAGTTTGTACGTTGTGGAGGATTAACTATATTCCATTATTTGTTGCCAACTTGCCATAATGTTTCTGGACCGCTTGATGGTGTATGTCCGCTACCCACTATTGGAGTATTTCTTGTTTTATGTGTGATTGTCCTTTTAAACTACGATAATTCACTTTGTTTTTTTCTTGTAGCTTCAAGTATAAGCTTATAATGAATTCAAAGATCTTTGGAAAATCTTATCCCATCATTTTGACAACAACTTGTGTGAACATAACATAACAGATGCAGATCATAACTAAGTTCATAGCTGGATATTCTTTATGCATGTGTTGAAAGAAAATTGGCTTGATCGAGCAAGGCATTTCAAAACGAGCTATTGACAAATTTGTTGTAACAGGTAGAAAGTTTGATGGCTTTATATGCCACTCAAGCTGTAATCTATAGAACAACCAAATTTTGGTCTTTCCCCCCTCAAAATCATAATCATTATAATATTCCATCGGGGGCCAAGCTCTAATTTAAAAGTGAAGAGGAGGTCCATTATTGCTGTCAAGTAGGGGGATAAGTGGCTATTGTAATTAGCTAGGCAAATTAACAATGGTCAAGGAGTGTTGATGGAGCAAGGAGACTTGAGACTTTTGTTGGCTTGGACTTGGTCTTTGCAAAAAGTCAGATGTCAATTAATTAATCAACATGTGCTTAGTTCTTCACTAATATCATTCTCTAATTAATCAACAGTTTTAGCAGGTAACGATCGAGTGATCGTTATGTACATCATGACGTACTATTTCTCGATCAGTTTCTAAATTTAAATATTTCTTGCATTACAGGCAATCAGTTGAACTGGATACATTACCCTAATATACCAGACCGCAAAAAGAAAATACACCAACTCTTCCAAGAAAAGAACTCTTCAAAAATACTCCTGGAAACTGATACGAGAAGTGAAGAAATATTACAAATTAATCAATGAAAAGAAATTGAAATGTATTAAGCATGTTGACTGACTATCTAACTTTGATTTCAACAGGTAAAGACAAGATTTATTCATCTTCCAGTTCAGGAGAATGTAAAATAAGAAGACAATCTACAGAGTGTGAAACTGAAACAGCCTGCAGCTG
>WPAB01000032.1:0-49277 GCA_010134655.1 Fragaria nilgerrensis
CAGATTACAGTTCAGATTTAGAAGGGTGAGATTACAAAAATCGAATAGGCATACGTTGGGCATATACAAACCTGGCATCAGTCGGCTTGTTGGAAACAAGTTTTTTCTTGATAGCATTGCCTCCCCTTCAAACTAGAAAGGCCTAATGCTGTAATGATGAGTGTTGCATATATTTCCAGTATTCTTCAACAAAGACCCGAGCAGCTCTATTGCTTTCTTTCCATCATTTTTGCTTTCAATCCAATCAACGGTTTTATTAAACATAGCAAGTAGTAATTTCTGGACTTCAGTATAGAACCTTCGGTGTGTCTGAGACAGACCAAAAAAATATATTGCAAACTCAGTTCTTCCTTAAAATTAGGAGGTAAAAACTATAAAGCCTCAAACCAAAAACAACAAGGTATTGGGGAAAGCTCATACCACAATAAAATGGCAATGAAAATCGGAAAGTGCTATTAGCACCAGTATGAATTTTAAACAACACGTATCTTTAGTTGATCAAGTGTGAATAGCTCGAATGATTAGTTCACTTTTTGTGATCCGTAAAAAGAAATAAAGCAATATAGCTAACGAAACAATCTCATTGTACGAGGAACAATGATCATAGCGGACCATCAATGGTTTTCTACTTAGTGCTCTCACCTTCCTTCTTCCATTGAGATATACGAATATAAGTCGATACCATCCACTTATGAATAAGTAATGACCATATATTTGCAATGCACAAATCAACCAGCCAACCAACAAAAAAAATTAAAAAAAAATTGGTAGATGAGTTAATACCTCAAGCCGTTACGTTTCAAGTGCGGAGGAAAGGTCCAAACTTTCTTGTGCTAGTAAATCATGGTAACAAGAGTCTGAGAACGCCAAACAGAAGGAAAGAACTTGCGGGAATAGGGACCAAGCTGATTGGAGTACACCAAGCGGTGTGTTAGGGTCTATGCATATGGGGATTATGTTCTTGCCAGAAATAGTTTTCACTGGTAGGATAGTTTGTGGTTTCTTGCAATTAAAAGCTTTGATCTTGCCAGCATCCTAGTGTGCTGGAATCCTATTGCTCTAAAATAGCCTCAGAGAGCATACACTGTTTATTCGAACATGTAGAAAAAACTCACTCAAGTTTTAGGCAATCTCACTGCTACAAAAGAATCCCAAAAGGGCAAAGTAATATAAACAAAGAACAACTCTAAAAACTAAACAGATGAAACTTGGTCAGTCAATGTAACTATGAAAAACCATTATCTGAAAAACAAAGATTCCCGAAATATGTAGGCAGCAGAGCAGTTACAGTGAAAATTATGCGGACGGCAGAATGAAATTACGAGTAAGAGCCGTCAATATCGGAAGAAGACATGGGGTGATTGATGGTCTGAGTGCAGAGGGATAGCATGGCCAAATAAGGTCTTGGGTTTTTGGGGAAGTTGAGAGATTGGGGGAGAAGTGAAGGAAGTGTTTGGGTGTGGGAGTAGTAGTAGCGATGGGAATTGGGAAGGCTAGTCGCTCTGGCAAAGGATTCTTGGCATAGAGAATGAGATTCACTTGGATCCAAAATTGCAAATAAAACTGGACCGTCGGCGCTTAGATAAGCAAAATCAAATGCAAAGAAAATTAGACAACGAAACAGGTTACTAAAAGCATATTAGCCCTAGCCCAAGCCCAAGGGACAACCTGATCTAAAATGACAAAAATGAAGATTTCCTTCCATAATTAAGTCCAAACCCGAATTTCGTTCCTATTCTTTTGAGTGGGTTGTAACTGGTAACTCCATTATGATGCGTAATTAAGAGACTCCCCGATTTGACAACTCTTTAACAGGCAGCCTAGCTTCAACTCGTATTTCCTGCGCCAACTGCACAAGGGGTCAGGGACTGTGTACAAGAAGGTTCAATTCATTTACGATCCATTTACCGATAAAGGATAGATCAAAAGTTTGCGGAAGTACCAGAAACTGTATATTCACCGGTCAAACTAATTTGATGGTATAATGCCTTCACTTAAAGAAACCTAAAAGCCTATGAACTATTAGCAACACCAGATAAATAGGCAAAAGAGTAACTTTCAAGATGACGCAATGCCAACTACTGTCAAACCCAATCAAAGCAACCCAAAAGTCAAGCAGCATACAGCAAGTCCATTCGCCAGACATCATTAACGTCTAATGGCAATCTTGTGTTCAATTGTTGAAGAGAAAGATCCATAAGTCAGAAAAGAGACAAAAAAATATAACTTATAAGTGGAGATCAACCCAATTGTATCGAGGATTTGTGATTAAAACCCAACACTTAAACGTGATGAAGTTGAGAAAGTAGCAGTACAATGGTGATCCATGAGCCCGTTTGTCCCCTATTCAAGTCCCAATTTGGTATGGTAGTTCACGTGAGTGGCTGAATTCATACTCAATTGTACCGAAGGCATTTTTGGATTAACTCAACACCTTAAAGGTGGTAAGTTGAGACAGTATCAGTAAATGGTGATCACGAGCCACGCTGTCCCTATTAAAGGTCCAATTGGTATGGTCATCCGCGGTGCGGCTCTAAGACTGGGTTATTTTTATAGAGATTTCAATTGCCAAATAGTACTTTCGAAGTTTCGAGTGTTGTAACTATATTATTAATTGTGTGATGCAATTGGGGTGACTCAAAAATACAAAGGAAAAAAACATTTTTTATCGTTTAGCAAAAAGAAAAAAACAATAGTGGATTTTCGTAGACAAAATGTAAACGTTTTCAATATACGATAGCAAGTCTGACAATGTGTTTGGTATCCAATCAAAAAAAACCGACCATAACAGATTCAAATGTGTAAATATACTTCCCTAAAACCGACTGCGGTGACCTACTGCATGTAAACTTGCCTAATTACATGAGTTCAATCAATCGCACTTTCACCCTCACCTGAGTTGCAAACCCAAATTAAAACAAAAGCATCAAAACCAAACTGAAATTGAAACAAAGCACAGAGTGAATAGAAACTCAATAATCAGCCAATTGTTTAATCCAGATCATCCAGAGCCCGGCCTTTGTAATTGATATCCACCGATGAGCTTCACATCAATTCCTAATTGGTGCCTTTGATTGGCAACACAATGCGTGGTGCTTTTACATGTACTCGCAGTAGCCCATGTATCTGTAAAGGTAAGCTGCTCTCCATCGATTTCATCGATGAGAAATGCAGGGCAAACTCTTTTTTGTTTGTTTCGTATAGTCTCTCTGACCTTTGAATTATGATGTGTATAAGTGGACTTGTTATTTGACCTGTTAAACTACCTATCGACTGGGGTCCATAATATCTTAATATTCTAGACCTGTTGAAAGATTAAAACCCGACAATAAAATGCATAACTGGAACAAGGTAATTGAAGGCTTGAAAGCTACTCGGATTCTATCGGCTTCTATATTCGTCGGTTATGGTCAATATATGTCTTTATAGTAATACCACCCATAAATCTATTGTTTATGAAAAACACATTTAGCTCTGTGGGGACTATACATATGCATATACATCAATTGCCTTTCAACTGTTCGATTAGCTAAAATACCGATGATGTTGTCCTCTGACACATCAACTAGATAAATACCTACATCCTTGGTCCATGACAAACTTCATGTTGATATGGAAGTCAAAGTACGATCAATACCTATGAGTCTAAGACTTAAATAAGAAAGGGGATTCAAAATTGTTGAAGTTTCTTTCCTGTAATTTCATCCCATAAAAAATAAAAGTTTGTGTGTACTGTTTTTTTTCCCTGAGAAGAAATGAAATGATAAGGTGTATTGTTTTTTCTGCTTCGATTCCTTTATAATTGGATAGGGGGCTTTTAATTCTTACATTAAATTATTAGGGTTTTTATATAATTTATATTATTGGCCATCTTAGCAAATGTTTTTTCTTTTTTTCTTTTTTAAGAATGATGTAAAATCATTTTAATCAAATACAAAAATATGAAAATACAACTTAAACATTAATTCACCCTTACGGTTCCATAAATATCAAATTGTGCAACAAACAAACCTGAGCACATTAAAGCTTAAGCTATCTTAAAACTGACCCTTGATAAGCAGTCATGATTAGTAACTAGTAATTGTCTGAGTTATCCGAATTATTCATGTAAATGTAGGGACAGACCTATGCAGATTAGGTCTCCAAATGGAGAAGAGTCAACCTGTCACATAATTCCAAATCACGCACTCCAAAACGGCTGCAAGGTAAGACGGTGCAAATGAGCTGTTAAGCCGGGCACGGCATGAGCACGGATGTTTAAAAGCGGCCCCGGCAACGGCACAAAGCCCGTTTAATAGCCCCCCCGACCAGCCTAAGCACGTTTTTTAAGGGTCGGCTGGGCCCTAGAAAGAAAAATGAGCCCATAGGCCCGGCCCGAGCACGATAATTTGAGGCCCACGGCCCGGCCCGCTATAAAATATATATATTTTTGTTCATTTCTAATAGAGATCACATCTTTATAAAGAATAAATTAGTTTTGAGTGTGAACAATATATTTATACTAATAATTATTATGTGAGTATAATTTAAAAGGTTTTTGCCCTAAAATTCTATTATGGTGAACAATAAGCATTTATACGACTTATTTCTTTGTTTGTAACAAAGAAAAAAATGGATCGATAGATTGTTTAGTGTAAATTAGTTTTGGTTGTTAATCGTATTATGTATAATTAAAAAGTTGAGGAGTATGAGAGTAGAAGCGGTGGGATAGACATTCACCTCGACCATTTTTCAATTTTGGCACGAAATCGCCCAATGCGGCCGTTCATGGGCCAGGGCCGGCAGCGCACGAAGCACGGCCCACTACGTTATAGGCTTGGGCCGTGGGCGGGGCTGGGCTTACATAAGAAATGAGGCCGGCCCAAGCTCGAGCACGGTTAAGAAGTGGCCCGTCGTGGGCAGGCCCAAGCACGGACCGAACCCGATTAGGCGGGCAGGGCTGGGAGGGCCGGGCAGTTTGTGCCACCTATAATGCCAGGCCAAAACCCAAATACAGAGCAAAAACCAATAGCATGAGTAGCACAAGTGGTAGAGCTTCAAAAAGAAGGCGTCGGGGTATTGTCATCATATGCAGGGTCATGACGTCGCAAATAGCCGGACTGACAAAACGCCCCTGGGTCATCAACCATGGCCTTTAACCACCGCCACAATTGAACTCGCCAAATACCAGAATAAAGCAAACGACGAACAAAACTCAACCAAGACTCAAACCACATAACTCCATAGGTAGCATATTCCTTGTTGGCAGACCCTCCGGTGGTGCCGACGCACTGCCTCATCAAGAACCCATTCAACACAAAAATGAACCAGAGGCACGTCCTTTCCTTTACCGGTGTGATTCGCCCACCCAAGATCGAAAGGCTTCCCAACGTCAAAAAAACCGACGAAATAACCTGAAATGAATATCAGACTCTGATTGAATGATTTCAAAGCGGGAGGAGATTCTCCACTACAACTGATCTCCCCCCAACAGAGTGAGCTAGAGATTAGGAGAACCCAATTTATCCCCACAACTCACTGTTCACAGTCTGAAGTCACGAAGGTTCGCCACAAAAAAAAATAAGGTGGCATTTTAAAACCCATGGCGTCCCACACTCATTGAGTAAAATATGTATTTCGGTATTAATGTGGGGTATGAGATACCTATTAACAGCAGTTGGATGGGTATGGATTTTTAAAAAAACCCAGGGTAATAGACTGGTATGGGTAATACCATGGCGTACTCAGATTTACACCACATACCCAGCAGTCTCTCTCACACAAAAGCCATCGAAGACATTGTCGTCCCGACCCTTATTGTCGTAGCCGCGATCCTCTCGTTCTCTCCCTGGTGCTCGCGCTCGTGCGCCGCCGGTAGCATCTCATCGCCAAGGCAGGTTAGGCGCTGGCGGCTATGCTGCTGGAGCTTTTGAGAGAGAGGCGAAGGCTGACCAGACGGCGTCAAGGCTCTTGTGGTCAAGTGGCTTGGGGCTTTGGTATGGCTTTGTGATTTGAGGAAGGATTGGGATCTCTCAAATTAGGGCTTGAGACCTTGCTCAAAGTCTTGTTGATAAAAGCCTAAGGTAGCTTATCCTTAGCTTTTTTTTTTTTTTTTTGTCTTTTTTTTGGTCGAAAGAACAATCTTAGCTATGATTTCCAGTTTTCCAATCAATTCGGGAAATCAAAGAGAAAGAAACGTTGTCCATCAACTTGCGAAGATGGGAGACCCTTCCCGATCGAGTTAAGGTATATTGGAGAAGAAGAAGAGCTGGGGGATTGAAATCAATGAAGGAAGGAAGAGACAATTGAGAAGAAGACGACCTGGTATTGCAGAAAAAAGAAGAAGAAGATCTCTGTTATCGTTGAATTAGGATTTTGGATTTCAAAGACATGGGCACTTGTTTGACCACCCAAAAAAAAAAAAAAAAAACATGATCAACTTGGCTTTAGGTGGATGGAGCTGGAGAGATGTGAGAGAACAGACTCTTACCGCAATTGATAATAAAAAATACATAAATGGGTAATGGGTGTGGTAAGGGTTTTACCCATTTAAAAATAGGTGGGTAATTACCCAAGCACAGCACATAGTATAACGGGTATTACCCATGGGAAATACCCACAAAACCAGTTTGGGTGGTATAAATACCATGGGTTTTACCCATTTGGTAGGAATGCCAACCTTAAATAAACCCTAGTAAGAGCTTCGATTGTTAATTATCTATTATTTTGCTTCCTATTGATTTATCGTTAGAAGGTGATATTTTTTGGTCATTATACAAAAAATTAGCCAATTGATACACAAAGTGAGTATAAAAGTCCATTTTGCTAGCAAATGGATGTTTCATAAGGACCTTATACTGAGACCAAGTGGACAATTTCAATAACAGTTTGGATGAGTGTTTACTTTATTTGATATTCTCCAAATTCAATAATGAAGTCATCAAACCGTTTTTTAGAAAGTTCATCATTAGTTTCTACTATAAGGTTCTTCAACAGAACCACTCCTTAGGCTAGCCACTTTAGAAACCCATCCACATTTATATTTTTATTTTGAATAGAAGATAGATTATTCAATGTATGATGTCATCCAGACAACCGTTCATTTGAGCAATCTTCATTTTAAGGGTCCTCAATGGAACCACTCTGTGGCTAGCCATTTTAGAAAAACATCGCTATTTTTTTTTTGAATAGAGATAGATAATTCACATTACTTATCCATGACCAAATACGGCTTAATCAAATTAGCGGTCTTACACCTAAATATTTAACTAAGCTAACAAAATCTAATTAACAAGTACGTACTGACCCGCTCACTTAAAACTGAATTTACTCAAAATATTGAGCCTCATACATATGACTGCAAATCTGAGCAGGTAAATTTGTTGCCTATAGACCGCAAATTGATGTACAATAAACATAACCTAGAATCAAAAGACGAGATCTCACAATCCTATGTCTAGACTAAGAGAAGACTGAAAACTAGATTGGGTAAAAACCTAACACTTCCCGCGAACAGGTAAAAAAGGGATAATGAACACCATCCGGACTATTTTATAATTACCGGGTGTTTTCTACAAGTACTTAAATTTACAGTACCAGGTAACATTAGTCATTTAACATTTCGATTCATTTCAAAGTTTTCTCAAGTGTTGATTTAATCTCTTTGTAAGCCCCGAGGTCGTGTACTCGACAACAACGAGTTCCACCAGCAGCCTGCGGATTATTTTGTCGGAGCTTCAAGCTAATTTTTCTACAGTTAAAGACGATAAAAAGAAAATCGTATTGATTCTAATTAGGAATAGCAAATTTAAGTGTTGGGCCGTGGGATCACGCTAGGGGTTGTTGATCATTCGCTGTCTTATTAAGTTTAAAAGGAAAGGAGGTGGTTGACTTTGGTCAAAAGCCCAAAATGGGGTGTTAACCGTCTCTCTCTCCTCTCCCTGACTCTCTGCCGTGCGGAGCGCCGCGCGTCGCACGTCGCTGGTCGAGCAACCACCCTCAAGTGACTTGTCTCTCTCTCCTCTCTCTAACTGCTACCCGCTCAAACTTGCCAAGGACATCATCTATCGTCTGATCGAAACAAGAACCCTAAATTCCCCAAACTCAAATTCCAGCCGAATCCTTTATTTTTCGGTGAGCTCATGCTTCGTGAAGGTATACTCATCAACTTCCCTCTAGTTTCGTCGTCTCCTTGAGCTTCGATTTCAATATAGAGCCCTAATCAATTTCCCTCTTCTCTGTTTTCTGGGTTTAAGGTTCGGTCTCCGCAAGCCTTTTGTTCTTAAAGTTTCAATGAGTCCGTGGAGACTCAGGCGAGCCTGGCGTGGTTGGTGGGACCCAGACGTGCCTTGGAAGAGGTTTGGAGAAGTGCTCCTGTTTTGGAAGGAGTGCAGAGCCCTAGGAGCGCGTGGAAGGTGGCTGGTCGATGGAGCAGTGTCTCCCACACTTGGATCTTCGACTGGGAGACTTGAAGGGAACCTTCAAATTCTTAAAAACCGCTGTTGTTTTGTTGTTGGTGTTGTTGTGCTGAAGGTATGGATAGCTGATCTGGTTGTTTAGAAAGTGGTTGTCGCAGTTTCTTGGTGTTGAAGAACACGAGGAGGGCTATGGCCATTTTGGCGAGTGGCGCGAATCCGATGAAATATCTCAGCAAGTCGTCGGAATCCGACAAAGGCAACTTCTGGCAGAAGCGATGAGGTGAGTTACGACGTTTTTCTTTTGTTTAGTGTCGTTTCAGAAATAGAAAGTGTCGTCTGTTTGTAGATCAGAAATCTTTTATAGATGAGGAAAGTTTCTATTTTAGGAAACTTCCTTTTTTGGAAGTTTCCTATTTATGGAAACCTTTTGGTGCCCTTAGTATTTTGGTGGTTTCAGATTAATGTGGTTTTATGTTGTTGATTTAACGGAAATACATTAATTTGTTTAATCAAAACGAAGTTTACCAAAACGATTTAGTAAACGACACCTAAATGTTTAACGGTTAGTAGGGCATTGTGTGAAATGACCAAATTATTAAGTCGAAGGGTAAATTGGAAAATGTCGAAAATCATTTAGTTGGTCCAACCCTAAATTAATTTGTCAAACTTGTCAATTCTGGTAACCTAGGGAACCTAGTCAAACTAGAAAAGTAGTCGCAATCGATATTATTGGGGTCTGAGTTGATCCGATTTGTTCTAATGTTTATATCAGACGTGGGATTGGCTAGAGAGGTGAATAGTTAGAGGCATCGCTTAGGAGTATTCGTATACATTGGAATGCTTCGCCTAATACGTGGGAGCGGACATTATTTTAAATTAAATGCATGAATGGTTTCAGAGTGTATATTGTTTTTATTTTTAATGAATCATTCTTGTGTGAGTTTTCTTTTCGTGAATAGTTTTCTGTGAAGTTGTTTTGGAGTTTACTTTTATTTTTATTGTTAACTTCGTTATTTTGAAAAATTACAGAAATGAGATTTTCGGGTGGAGTCGCATGTTGCTTTTCTTTTATAATTGCAATTTCATTAGTTTGGAGAGCGTTACCGAAATAGATTTTCCATGGATATGTATATGGATAATTTATGAGGATAGTATGTATATAAATGTTTGTCACAATCCCACCTCTATATTTTCCCCTAATAACTTGTTGGTGTTAATAAGAGTTTTAACCATCTTATTATAAGTTTTAGCATTTCAAGGTCCCTAAAGTGTTTTGGAGGGACGAGTTTTCGTAGGAGAAATAATTGAAGACGGTAAACGCGTCTTTTTAGTTCGTAACCAGTCTTTTTCTTAAGGAGTTTTTGGTATTTTTGGTGTTTGTTGTTTGGAGTTGGTTTACTGGTTGGGTTGGGGGGAACCGGTTTGGGAAAAGCCCAAACCCTACTCTTTCTCTTCTCTCTCCTCCTCCCTCACGAATTTGCTCCCTCTCGTCTCTCTGCTGGAAGTTTCCGACCGGTTTCCGCCGCCGCTTCCGGCCAAGCTAGCTGCCGCTCTGGGTCAATCGAACCGCCTCTCCCTTCGGGGTGGCTGACCGAGTGTGTAGCACCGCCGAACGGAGGAGAAACTCCCTTGAGATCCTGCTGCCCTCTTATTGTCGAAGATCCTCCCTCTTCGGTCGTCATAGCTAGCAATTATGCTCGTTTTTCTTTATAGCTCTCATCTAGGGTAGTAATCCCTCAAATGAATGGGCTCAATTCGATCTTGGTAAGGAGAAATGTATAATTAAAGTTCTAGGCTCATTTTAATGTTTTTTGATTCGATTAACTATTTAGCTGTAATTTGTGTTTGTGCTAGTTAGGGAAGGTTGTTGTGCGTGGTTGAAGAAGAATTTGTGTGTCAAATTTTGATGGCATGTGGTGTGTCGAAGTAGGGCCGGCGGCCGCCGCCACTGCTAGCGGAGCACGAACAGTCGGCCCCGGGCATGTGTTGAGGGTTTTTTTTGGTTTTTTATTGTTTGCATGCCGGGGGGTTTTGTTCCTGTTGTGATTTTGGGTTTTTGAAGTTTGGATTTCAAGTTGGTTTTATTGGTTTAATTTAGAGATCCAACCGTTGGGTTTCCTAGGTATCAATTCCTAGAATGTTAGATCGATGAATTAAGGTTACTGGTGTGGTCTTGGGTGAATCGTAAGCTTACCTGATAATGGTAACGGAGAGTTTTGGTTGATTTATATTTAAGATTCCTTTTCTGAAATTGAAGTTGGTCTTAAGCATGGTTTTTGTGCCAGGGTTTCGAGGAGGACCTCACTTGAGTGACGAATTCGGATTATCATCGGATATACCTAAAGTGTGATGTGGACGTTTGTTTATAATATGCATGCAATTGTTTATTGTTGATCAATTCTTTTGGTTGGCATATGACTCATTTTGATTTTTAACGACTTTTATTTATTGTTGAGATAACCGAAGTGAGAGATTCATGATATATATTAATATATGGATAATTATGAGGATGGATGTATATAAATGCTAGCTGTCATAGCTGCTTTTTCCGACATAATGAGGTGAAATTCTATACTGGTGTGACTGAGCATAGACGCAACCGCGTAGCCTTATATGAAGTAGTAATTCATATAGGGGATATGCACGTTAATACACTCGTCGTTTTCCGACATAATGAGGTAAAATTCATTATGGTGCGACGTGAGCGTTAGACGCAAGCGTCATAACCTTGTATGAATTCTATTTTTCTTATATTTTCATAAGAATTCATACAAGGAATATGACGAATGTAATAACATACAATATATATATTTGGCCTGAGAACTCTATTTATAAGTTTTTGGAGGACAGCGAGGCAAGTCATGTATGCCATTTATGGTTAAAACCTTTTGAGCTTGTTGCATGTCAACATATCTTTCTAAGAGTTAATCGTGAAAGACATAAAATATTTTATTGTTCATTTTACATTACAAAAGAAACTTTTGTCTACTACTGACGTTTTTCCAAATGTTTTCCCCCTAGCCCTTCGGTTTTTTAATTGCCGCTTACAAGTTAGTATAATTGAGAGGTCGGACGTACATGGAGTCGAGGCATAGTCCATGTAGTAGCTTCCGCTTTTAGATATCACATTATCTGTCCCTAATCACTGTTAAAATTGCTCTGAATCCTATGAATGTGTGGCTATGAGATTTTGTGTTAGAATAGTACAATATTAATTGGAGAGATGTTATGATTTGTGAGGAGACAGGCTCTAGGAGTTTATAAGTTGGAGTTTGAACTTTTAGAAATTTTTTGCAGGTGTTTTATTTGGAAGGGTTAATCCATTCTTCAAGGGAGGTTATGCCGAGTTTTCGGTAAATTTTTCTTGGAGGTGGACCCCGATGAGTTACTTAGGTTGTTTTAAGGAAAATCCGGGTGGGTCCTGAAGTGCTAGCAGCCATACATGCGTTTCCGGCAAATGTAGGCTGAAATCTCCTTATGTGGTGACGTGGAGTGAACGTGACAAGCGTCGCTAGCCTATATCGAAGTATACTCATATAGGAATATGCACGTATATATACCCGTCTTTTTCCGTCATAATGAGTTAGCTTATTCATATGCTATGCTGTTGTGCACGTGAGACGTGAGACGCAGAACGTTGTAACCTTGTAGGAATTCTATTTTTCATATTTTTCACTAAGAATCGCTACAAGGAGGTATGACGAGTGTAAAATAATTATATATATAGATCTATATATATATAATATAATTAATATATTGGCTGGAGGTCTATCTTCTATTATAATGATGGGACTAGGAGGTTAGTCCCGTTTTTGTCATTTTTAAGTTCAAAAGCTTTTGAGCTTGTCGCATGCAGCATAACTCTCTAGAAAATTAAATTCGGGAGTATAAAAGACTTATTTCTTTTAAACTTATTTTTGGTCCACTTACTTTAACATTTAAATGTTTTTCCCGGGCCCTTCGGTTTTAAATGCTCAGTTGCAGCGTTAGCACTGTTAGGTCGACGTACCATTAAAGTCGAGATCTAGTACCATTCAATATAACTCCCGTGTATTTTATATTTACTTTCATTTCATTTAGAATTGCTCTGAAACTAAAATGGTGTTGTTATGAATTTAAAATTACTTAGATTGAGTAATCTAAATTAGGATCGTGTTGTTGAATATGCGACATGAAGGTTCAAGAGATATAAGAGGAGATGAAATTTTAGAAGTGTTTGCATTATTTTCTTTAGGAGGTTGTCCATTTTCAAAGAAGTTATCCGAATTTCGCGTAAACTTTTCTTTGGATGTGGCCCCTAAGGTTATTCGGAGTTCAAATGAAATTTTCTGGGTGTTCATACAGAGGCCCAACAAGCTCAGCACAAGTAATTCACATAGTCGCAAAGGAAAGACCCAAAACCCAAAGCACTCAAAAGCGCAGTCCCGGACAGCCACACCCATCCACTGATACGCTATCCTATGTAAATACATCATCCATTGCCAAACGCTTCAAGCCTCCAAAACACCCATCTAGGTATACGCCACCACATGCAATACCTTAGCTCATACACAACCTAAACCTAGCCATGAAGAATCATAGTTAGAACGACTCACCGCCATAGATATGGACAACCTCTACCACCTCCTTATTTCTGCACATGGACAAACTTAAACACTTTAAGCCAACATCGATGTTTGCTATCTTCAACACATAGCCTCACCTAGGTTCTGAACACAACCAGCCACACACAGAACTAATTCAAGTAACTCTACACAAAGAAGATTGAATATAATAATTCACTGATCTCTAGGCACTATCAGTTCTATCTGATTCTATCACACAATAGATTCCTTGGTTTCAACACAACAATGTCATTGGTTCTTCAACACACCATTCATCTACACAAGAGATCTGTAGAGTTAATCTAAACAAGAGCTCCTAAATGCTATCTACTATGCTTACCACAATCAGTATGCTTGTTCTTAACTCAACCAGAAGCTTCCGTTTTCTCTGAATTCTTTTAGATAACTCAGTAGTACTAATCCAAATGCAATCGCAAATGCAAGTAAGAAAAGGCCAAACCTTAAGTATCTGAGTCTCACAATGAGCCTTAGAATATGAGATGAACACAATTCTACTCAGAGGCAATTACAATGAAAGTCTTTTCACTGTTCTCACAAAGGACATTCTATTCAAATTATAGAGAGTAAGAACTCTCCCCCTCAACTAATGCATTCAATGAAATCAGCCACTATTATTTGGCTACTTTTCAACAAATATAAAATTGATTCTGATTGAACCCTGCAATAAGATAATTACATTACAAATCCCACAATTTTACACAGCTGTTCAAGCAGTCACATAGTTATCTTCCCAAATTTCAATGTAATAAAGACCGCATTTTGATATCAAGACTGCATGTAATTCTTGCTACGGATCAAGCCTATCACCTAACTATCTTCTCGATTCTGAGTTAAACTCATAGCATAAAGATATTTACTTAATTTAGTTTGAGAAACGGTCACTTACCATAAACAATATGTTTAAATCTGTTACCTTGTAGAGACCCTTTTGATTTCAATTATGATACCTCTGATCATGCAGAATTCCAATTTCATTAAGTCCTAGTCATTTCACCTTGACACTTTAGTCCTAGTGCAATTGAGAAAAATCTTGTGTTGAATAGGAATAACCAATATACCTATATTCTCACCCTTATATACAAGTCATGTTCAAAGGTTCTAGGGTGGGATATATTTTTGAATCAAATAGTCATTCATTTGTACTCAACGAACAGTACAAGGATAAACCACCCATAAGGGCTGACATAACATAAAGAATTTGCCCGTATGACTAATAACATACATAACACCAACTAGGATCCTAACAATCAAAAGTACATCTGCCTTCTCAATAACCGTTTAGAGCACCTTTATTTAAACAGAACTAGGTGGTAGAATATATTCAGCTTGTACCCTAAGTCTATACACAATTAAAGTGATATAATTAAATATATATATATATATATATATATATATATATATATATAGTTCCTATCCAGAGCGAAGCTTCGCTCTGAATTAAAATATGAAGTTCCTTGTTTGACTCACTTTTCGGTCGTAATTCCACATCTCCACCGTTCAGTTTATTGATACTAATGCATAGATCATTCCTACAAAATTTCATTGAATTTGATGATCGTTTGGGTGTTCATAATCGTGATTTACACAACCATTCTGGTTAGATAGGTTTATGGTCCGTTTATTGATTTAACCTAATTCGGTTCCTAACTAAAACATCAATTTGAATAAATTTTTGCATGAATAATCTATGCATTAGTATTAATAAACTGAATGGTGGAGATGTGGAATACGATCGAAAGTGAGTCAAACAAGGAACTTCATATTTTAATTTCAAAGGAAGCTCGCTCTGTATTGGAACTGTATGTATTTGTGTGTATCTATATATATATATATATTCAGCTTATACCTAAAACTATTACTACTAGAACCAATGAACCATGTAAACATATCGATGCGACGATGCAACCTTATTACATTAATAGAGATTAATTTAATATTATTTGTTCACAGTACATAAATATTGGTACATTGAATAGACCAACTCAACATATAAGAGCGCATTCGGTATTGTTTTGGAAAACTGTTTTCAGTATTACAAATCCTAAAACTACGGGAGAATACGTTTGGTGGATTAAATTCTTAATACAGCAAAAAACTCTATCTTAAATACAGATTCATTTTACAATATCTTTTTCAAACAGATAAACACGTATCCACTATTCTTTAAAACAGAATCACGAATTTGTGGAACGCGGATGCTGATTTTGCGTTAAAAGAGAAGGGTGGGATACTGCTATTGCGAAAAAGAGAAGAGCGGGAATGAGCGCAGGATAAGAGAGCGGCGGGCTTCAATTTTTACGCACTGACTGTATATATAATCGATTCATTCTTATTTGAGATTCATATCTCAGTCTTGTTCATCTTCTTCAAGAAAACAGAGCTTCGTTTGGACTCTACTGTTGTAGGTATGAAGTCTTCCCTGTTATGAATTTTCTTTAGTTTTCCTGGCCTTTTATCCTGAATTGGTTTCCATTGATCTTCTTCAGGAAACGAAACTTGATTTGGTTGTTTTCACTACTCTAGTATGGAGTCTTCCCCGTCTTTCTCAGTTTAGAGCAATAATATTTCTTATTTCAGTTATTTGCATTACTTACTAGTATGCCATGATACTGTATCTTATACGATATGGCAAAAGAAAAGCTATGACAGAGGCTCCATCTTCGGACCCTCGTACAAAGAAATGAGACAAAATGGAAGCCTACTTAGAATTTTGTGGTGAGGTGATGAAAGAAAAGCTGCAACAAAAAAAAAAAAAAATGTTGAAGAGAAAAGAAGAAGTATTCCATTGAAGATGTGTGCAGATTATCGAAAGGTTGGGAGACATTGACGATGCCACATTTACTAAAGTGATGAAAGTTTATCGTTGTTGAATGGAGGAGGCTTTTCTTACTATATCAGATGAAAGAAGAAGAGCTTGGGTTGCTAATCTCTAGAATAATTGTTTGCATTTGATCGTTTTGTTGTCTTATTTGTCTTTTGTCTTCGTTGAACTATTATTTAAGTCACGTTCATTTTTACATTGGTGATCAAACTTAGTTATTGTTCATCTTCGTATTCAAATAATGAGCGAATTCTTGATGTAAACTTTTTGTTGGATATTAATTTCAATTTATGTTATTATTTTTTCATATTTATAATTTCTCTACCGGACATGTTTTTCGTTTTTCATTTTGAGAAAACTGTTTTACAAATTTATCACCGAACGTATTCTCAAATTTAGAAAATACAGAATTTGATTTTATGTTTTTGTTTTACAAAACAGTTCTGCAAACGTTACCGAACATAGCCTATAGTTTGCAGATTAACTCCATCTCATGGTGGCTAATTCACATCAAATCCACATTACCTACATGGAGTGAGTTGACTATTATGTCGCCAATATGTTAGGCCCAGTTTGAGATTGTCGTGCTCTAAGAAGCTTCACTTTAAAAATCGTTGTGAGAAGAATCACTTCTGATATTATTATGAGAGAAAACAAATAAGGTGTTTGGTGAACTATTTTTAAAAATGCTATGAGAACCAAAAACCATTTTGAGTGTGATGTAGCTAACTAATTATTGATGTCATGAGATTTGAGTTATTCATATAGAGGAGATAGGCTCAGACCTGAGGTGAGGCCCAAGAAGTAGCCGCCTTAGGCCCAAAAAGAGGGGGCACCAAAGAGTTCGATGTTAAGTCCAAAACTACTACTTTTTTTTTCTTTCTTGTTTGTATTATAGAATTTCGTTAAAAACCCTTAACCTTCTCTTCTTTCTCGACTTCTGATACTCTCGCATCCATCTACTCAACTTCATTCATCAATTCTTCATCGATCAACTCAACAGTCAAACAATATGCATTGGAACTTTAAAGATTTGGTTCCTCAAAGCGATTTGTTCTTTGATTTATCTCGAGATTTGTTGAATCTTATTGAATGATTTCAATCTCTCTAGCTCTTTGCTCTTCTCACTCTCTCCAGACTCCAGTACTCAATCTAGTTCTCCAGACTCTAATCGATCTCCAACTCTATAAGCTAGGTATGTCGTATGTATTTTCATAATTTGATGAAGTTTGTAGTTTGTTGTGATTATTTGTCTTATAATTCTCAGATTAATCAAATTATATGTATCTTGTGCTCTTGTAATATATATATATATATATATATACACACATACATTTCTTTCCTGAGCAGTGTCCCGCTTTGAATTAAAGTGTGGACCTCCTTATTTTGCCTCATTTCAGGTCGCATTTCCACATCTCAACCGTACAATGTCTAGAACACAGTGTGTAGATCATTCCCGCAAAGTTTCATCCAATGTGAAGATCATTTGGGCTTCCGTAATCGTGATTTACACTAACGGTTTTTGTTTTGAACAGTTTTTGTTCTGTTGATTTATTTAATCTAATTCGGTAACCCAATGATCTTCAAATTGGATGAAACTTTGCAGGAATGATCTACACATTGTGTTCTAGACATTGTACGGTTGAGATGTGGAAATGCGACCTGAAAGTGAGCGAAATAAGGAGGTCCACACTTTAATTCAAAGCGGGACACCGTCTATAAGGGAACTGTATATATATATGGGCCCTTCCACTAATGGATCCTTTTTTTGACATATATGAGGGATGAGGGATTACACAACCAACTTTTTGATAATATTTTGAATCTCTACCACCATTCAGTTTGTTGGTCCATATATATAGCTCAATTATGCAAATTTTCAGCCAATTTGGTGATCGTTAAGGTGTCGAACAAAATTAAATCAATGAACGAACCAAATCTGCCAACCTCAACCATTCATGCTTTTAATTATAAATCTTAGTTTTGAATGCCTTAATGATCACTAAATTTTTGAAAATTTACGGAAATGATCTACTCATATAGAAACTACATATTGAACGGTGGAGATGTGATTTTGTGATCGAAAAGTTGGTGTAATCCTTCATCCCTCATATATGTCAAAAAAAGGGATCTCTTAATGGAAGGGCCCTATATATATATATTTTTTTCAGATGGACCTCCTTATTTATTCAAAAGGTACGGATTTCTTAATTGACATACTTTTCGATCATATTTTCTCATCTCAATTAGTATATATAAGTAGATCATCTCTACACAAAATTTTAGCCAAATTGATAATCATTAAGGTATTCAAAATTGTGAATTACACGAACGGTTCCTGTTGAACAAATTTGGTTCGTTCATTGTAATCATATAGTTTCGATACCTTAACGATTATCAATTTGGCTGAAAATTTGTAGAGATAATAGACTCATATATACCTATAATGTGAATGGTTGAGATGAGAAAATATGATCTAAAAGTGGGTCAATTAAGAAAATCCGTACCTTTTGAATAAATACGGATATTTAGACCTGATAATATATATATATATATACACACACACACATGGAGCCGTTCAGAAGGAGACGTCTGCACAGTCCTTAAAGTGGGGACTTCCTTCGTTTCTCCCCCGTCCGGTGCCGATGATGGCGCACCTCCACCGGAGCGGACACCAGAGGCGTCCCAACCACTTTCCCTTCCCGGTGAGTCCGCCGAATTCCAGTTTTCCGGCGAGATCAATCTTGTCTGAAGTTTTGGTGGAGGTTGCTGCCCAGACATTCAAATCGATCTCGCCGGGAAGGGAAAGTGGTAGGGGACGCCTCTGGTTTCCGCTCAGGTGGAGGTGCACCATCGTAGACAACAGAGGGACGTCCGCTCCTGATCCGGCCTATATATATATATATATATATATCAGGAACTTTAGGATTGGGTTTCAAAAATTATACAATTCTAGAACATCAGTTTATATTGATTTGGAACATTTTGGTTCTGCTAGTGATAAGACCTTGTCACCCAAATTTTTTCCTTAAAAAATGATCTCCATTATGCTATTTTTTTTCATGTTTAAATTGAAGTGATGTCGCTATGGAGTCATGGGTACTACTCTCAATTGGTCGTATGAGTGATGACCTAACCCAGTTTGGGAGTTCAAATGCCGCCCGATCCCAAGAAAAGAAATTTTTCTACTGCAAAACATTAAAATCTTTGGTGACTTCAACCAAGAACCAGTACCTTCTGTCTTATGATCAACCCTAAAGGACGGCTAGCTAGCATGCAAGGTGCCCTAAAACTTCCTCCATCTTTCTTTAATTTACCATTGACCATAAAACACCAGTCCTTTAATCAATAAATCAGATAGGAAATTCAGAATCTTGTTTACTAGGTCTGGTATGAGGTAATTAGCTAGTTAATTACAATATCCTAGCAAGTCTCCTTTCTTTTCACTTTTGATTAGACTCTGTTTCATTTCAAGAGAAAGAAATGCCTTTCTATCTGCTTCTCTCATTTCTTCTAGAATCCCATAACACCCCAAAATATATGTCGCTTTATAAAACTCCAAGAGATAAAAAAAAAATCAAAGCCAGAATTAATAATATTCCAAGGAAATCATCGACATAAACACCTCCCCTTAATCATGTATATATACTCGCCTCGGTCTCTCCTCATTTAACAATTTAGCCATTGTTTCCAAATCTTCTTCTTCATCTTCTTCTCCTCTCTCTACAATCTAATCTCCCACCTCCAACAATGGGAGACGACAATACCAACAACGCTGATTTTCAATTTCAACGAGACTCCTACGAAGACGAAGAAGCCGAGAGGCACTTTCCTCTCTGCGACCTTCCACTGGACAACGAAGCTCAAGAGTTCGACAACTTGTCGACCAAGTTCCTAAAGGCTCGCTGCTCTTCCTCTGAGTTCTTCGAGTTCTTCAGCGACCACAGCTCCGATAGCTTCATGTGTTCCGCCGAGGACATCATCGTCTGTGGGAAACTCATACCCTTCAAAGAGAAACACACCTACTCCTCAAGCCCCGAAGGCGAAGCCTTCTTCCAATCCCAAGCATGATCATCAGAAAAACAAACGGCCTTTAGACGACGATCCGAATCACTTTCCGGGATAGAAACCCCCGTCACGAGATCAAGCAGCTCTAAAGCAAGATCATGATGACGAACAGCCGATCATTGGATTACAGGAAGCTTCACCGCCAGAGCTCGATGGTGTCACCGGTGCCGGAGATGGAGCGGAAACTCGTCGGTGAGGAGTGTGGGATCATCAAAGTCCGATAAGAAGAGTACCAGTAGTGGTAAGCCAAAGTGGTCTTTCTCTTGTTTGGGATCGTCAAGTTTCCGGCGGAGATGGATCTCAGCGACATCAAAAGCCGCAGGAGAGGAAAAACCCGTCTACGATTCTGTTTCCTGATACTTCCAGCGGGAAGTGTTCTTCAGTCAGTCGGAGCAACTCCAGTAACAAGGGCTCGTGGAAGCTGCTCGGGCATTGAGCTGCAAGGACCATGCGAGTGTTTCTGTAACGGCGTCGTTTTACGTCTCACAAGTTTGAGAAGGTGTCACGTGACATTCTTGTGCCAACTTATCACTTGTCACCCATATGTATCATAACCCTAAAGCCAGCTTAACCCATTGATTTTGCGATTGAGTGAGTAATATTATCTCTGCTTGTAAGATTTTTCGATTTAAACCGCAAATCCGTAATATATCTTAATTAAAGTTCGGATTGATGTTTAACAACGTGACACAACACACGTCGGTTCTTATTGCGAGATGACATTTTTACTTTCTAGTATAATTCACTGGGTTTTTTTTTTTCTAAGATCATTAGGGGTCTGATGATAATGATGTGAAGGGAAGTATTATCATTAAAAACTTCTATGACTTGCTTGGACGTGAGGAAAAATATATAGAATCATGAGTTATGACTTTCCGTGAAAGCAAGGATTTTGTGTATAGTATCAGAAGCATGATTCTGGAACAACGATTGTGCCTCATTTCTCTGGCTCTTAGTAAATTGAGGTGAAAGCAGGGTTTATTTGTTAGGTGGCCACAGAAGTGAAATGAATGAAATTCACGAGAATCTTGATTATGTCATTAAACTTGTCATGAATTTGTTTCTATTTATTTGTACCCATTTATCAGTTTCGAATTTTTATTTTTCCTTACATTTGAATAACGATTCACTTTGATTTTTCTATCATTACCTTGCCATATCAAGACAAGAAATTAAATAAGTTTACTTTGTAATAATCTGATGATCAACCATATATGCAAGTACTAATCAATGTTAAATCTAATATTTTGAATTTGAATGACTCATCTGCACAACAACTGCATGAAGCTAAAGGAAATGATTTCAAATCTTTAAATTTAATTCGAATGTTGTGATTGTTATCTACAATGTTGGATTTTAGTGATTAGTGGGTGGCATATGACATATGTCATCTGTTTTGATAATGACAAATTAATTAGTAGAAAAAAGGAATTTAATTAGATTCAATTAGTATTAATTATTATCATGTCAAAGTTTATACGGTATTAACTATATAAATCCACCGTTGATCGTCAGCTAGCTTGAATTGGTATAAAGGAATATTTTTCTTTCATGTATACTTGTTGTGAGCAGTATTAGGCCGACACTAAGTAAAACCTTAACTACTTAATTAGCAAGAGAAGTACAACATTTGGTTTTAGAACATATTGTATACACCACCAGGACAAGCACTTTAGCCGACGAAAAATTGTCGTCGGCCTGTTAGCTTAAGTAGTCGGCTAAGATATTAGCCGACCAGACTTCGTCGGCTATAGTGTCGTCGGAAAGGGTCGTCGGTAATTGCTTTAGCCGACGAAATCATGTCCGTCGTCGGCTATTTCCCCATAGCTAGCCGACCACAGAAAACGTCGTCGGCTAGTCTCTCAGACTTAAGCCGACGAGTTTTAGCCGACGACGAGTTATTTCGTCGGCATAGAAGAGACTAGCCGACGAAATAACTCGTCGGCTTAAGCTAAGGGAAAAGCCGACGAGTTGTTTTCGTCGGCTATAGATAAGAGAGTAGCCGACGAGCTATTTCGTCGGCTTGTCTTTCCTATAACCGACGAACCAACTCGTCGGCGTTTCCCCTTAAGCCGACGAACGCTTAATATATTCGTCGGCTATAGTATGTAATAAAAAAATAAAAATAACTAAAGCTGACGAAACAGACCGTATTTCATCGGCTTTTACGGGTTTAGCCGACGAAACATTCCATAATTCGTCGGCTAAACCCTATTAAAAAATAATTAAAAATACTATAGCCGTGAATTATGACATATTTCATCGGCTATAAGTCCATTTCAGTATAAAAAAAAAACTCGAAATTTCTAAATTACCATTCCAAGCAAGCTGCAAAAACACAACAACACTTCATACCAACAACAACACATAAAGTATATATAATTCATCAACTACACAAAATCTAGACCGTCTAAATTAATATCCGGTTCTAGGGGCTGCTGCGGAGCTTTCGGGCTGGGGTAGCGGTATGGGCGGAGGCGGAAGTCCTTGGAGCTGGGCAGCTGTAAAGTCTGCATGTACTAGAACATCTGCCGCTGGGGCCTACTGGATGGCATGTACCTCGGCATAATGGGCTGCCTGCGCGGCGTTATAGGTTGCTGGAGCGGCATTATAGGCAACATGAGCAGCTTGCTGTTCCCGTAGTCTCTGAAGTCCGACTGTAGCAGCTGAGTCGTCCTGGTGGTCGTGGTCCTGCTGCTGGTCGAGGCTGCCTTTCGTTGAAATCCTGGAGTGGTCTTCAGGACCCCCCTCGCCCTTCTTTCCTGGACCCCGGCAGTAGAAGTTGTTTGCTTACGGTGGGAAGGCTGTCCCATGATCCTCGCCCCAACCGTCGGATCCGAAGTGTCGATCCGGGACATGGCTTCGGACATCTCTTCCTCCTGCGTCCGGCCATGTCTCCCTCACTATAGCACTCATCACCTCGTCACTAGCCTCCCTCACCTTCGCCTAATTGGATAGGAAAAAAATTATTAATTAACATTTTGATATATATAAGTAAAATTAAAAATTTTAAAACGTAAATGACTTACAATATCCTCTTGGGCGTAATTCTTCTCGTATGTATAGACGTACGGTTGACCTCTGAATGTCCCCCTGGCCGCCTCGTCCATGAAGACAGCGAAAGGTCTAGAACCGCATGATGGTTCCTTGTGTTGCGTTGCCGGTTCTAAGCGTTCGCCAGGGAAACCGCCTTCAAAAAAAACTAAACTATTAGTAAAATATTTAAAAACGCACGTACTTAATTCTGTGATTTTTCAACCGTGGACGTATTTTACCATTCTGGTCATATCTTATTTCACGACTTTTTTACGTTTGAAGGATTTACGTATAGTTTGTTTTTGAAACGCAACATTACTTAACACTCGGTAAATAAGTTATACAACATTAGTAGGCATGTTGTGGTTATGATGATCAAACTTGAAAAACGGAAATCCGACGGTCAGATATGACAATCATGATAAAATACATGTATGGGAAAAAAATCCGACGGATTCCGTCTCCGATGATGATACCCTCGCGAAATAAGAGGCATATCAAAAGGCACGAACCGGTACGCCGCTGATGGAGCCACTGGCGGGGGCAGTGGATAAAGGCATCCTCCCTGAGTCATCGACTGCAAGTATGGCCGGTATCATCCGCGGTAGGAATCTGAGGCGGCGGCATCTGTACCCCAGATGACCCACTATCCGAAGATGCATGTACTGGAGTGGGCGCCCGGTGTATCTCAGGCATACGGTGCAGACACCTCCGTCTGGGCTGAGCAAACAACTGCCTCGAGGAATGAGGGACCCCGCTGTCTCGATGAAGGGGGCACCTCCTGCTGCCTCTGCGCCGTATGCAGAAGGCTCGCATGTCTAGCTGTCATGCGGCCCTGAAACAACGTCTGAGGGTTGCTAGAGGTTCCCTCAGACGATTCAGACCTTTGGCCCTTCGAAACCCTTCGTCGATCTAATATTACCGCTCATCCTGTTTAAAATATTAATTTAAATCAAGGCCACAAAATCAAAAAATGTAAACTTATTCAATTAGTCAAAAAAAATATATTATACACTTCCTAAATACAAATTTTCACTTCCTAAATACAAATATACACTTCCTAAATATACACTTCATAAATAAAAATATACACTTCTAACAACACCACAACATTGCAATTGACCGAAAATCAAAGCAAACACAAAATACAAAACAAATATATACATTTCCTAAATACTAAATACAAATATACACTTATTAAATAAAATACACACTTCCTAAATACAAATATACACTTATTAAATAAAAAATACACTTTCTAAATACAATATAACACATTAAATAAAAATA
Organism: Fragaria nilgerrensis; assembly: GCA_010134655.1. Classification (NCBI taxonomy): domain Eukaryota; kingdom Viridiplantae; phylum Streptophyta; class Magnoliopsida; order Rosales; family Rosaceae; genus Fragaria; species Fragaria nilgerrensis. The sequence continues at coordinate 24,237 of WPAB01000032.1, forward strand.
TACACTTCCAAATACAAATATACACTTCCTAACAACCCACAACATTGCAATTGACCGGAAAATAAAAGCAAATACAAAATAAAACTAAACTCAGAAATATACTCGAGGAGGTTTAGTATATCCGAGGACCGTAGCAGCAGGAGGAGGAGGCCGGCCGGACAGGGAGAGGGAGCGGACCGGAGACTGGGAGAGGGAGAGGGAGAGGAGGCGGAGACCGGGAGAGGGAGAGGGGCGGAGCCGAGACCGGGAGAGGAGGCGAGACCGGGAGAGGGAGGGAGAGGAGGCGGAGACGGAGAGGGGAGAGGGAGAGGGCGGCACCGGAGAGGGAGCGGAGGCGGAGGCGAGGCTAGGCTTTCAACTTCAACCAGATAAGCGCTGGTTATACCCGAAAACTTTAGCCGACGAAATTATTATTTCGTCGGCTAAAATAATACTCGTCGGCTAAACATTTGCATTCGTTGGCTAAACCTTTGACATTCGTCGGCTTAACCTATGAAATTCGTCGGGTAAACCTTTGAAATTCGTCGCTTTATAACTTTTTATACATTCGTCAAACTGTGATTGTGATTGTGATGATCAACTTGAGAAACGGAAATCCGACGGTCAGATCTGACAATCATGATAAAATACATGTATGGGAAAAAATTCAACTTGATCCAACAAGGTTAAGTGCTCGATCCGAACGGTCAATCCCGTAGTCAAACCCCTAAACGCACGGAAAGGTCGTTGGACTCTAAATTTCGTATTTTGGCCGGACCTTCAACTGAAAATAGTTTCAAACCGATGAGACCCACAATCGTATAAAAATTTTACGCAAAATAACCACGAAGATACGCTACTCATAGGAAAGAATGAAAATTCCATTGACCGCAACTATCGGCACCGACACTTACCGGAATACTGTGATTTTTCAACCGTGGACGTATTTTACCATTCTGGTCATATCTTATTTCACGACTTTTTTACGTTTGAAGGATTTACGTATAGTTTGTTTTTGAAACGCAACATTTACTTAACACTCGGTAAATAAGTTATACAACATTAGTAGGCATGTTGTGGTTATGATGATCAAACTTGAAAAACGGAAATCCGACGGTCAGAATGACAATCAGATAAAATACATGTATGGGAAAAAAATCCGACGGATTCCGTCTCCGATGATGATACCCTCGCGGAAATAAGAGACATATCAAAAGGCACGAACCGGTACGCCGCTGATGGAGCCACTGGCGGGGGCAGTGGATAAATCGGCATCCCTGAGTCATCGACTGCAAGTATGGCGGTATCATCCGCGGTAGGAATAGGTGAGGCGGCGGCATCTGTACCCCAGATGACCCACTATCCGAAGATGCATGTACTGGAGTGGGCGCCCGGTGTATCTCAGGCATACGGTGCAGACACCTCCGTCTGGGGCTGAGCAAACAACTGCCTCGAGGAATGAGGGAAGCCCCGCTGTCTCGATGAAGGGGCACCTCCGGCTGCCTCTGCGCCGTATGCAGAAGGCTCGCATGTCTAGCTGTCATGCGGCCCTGAAACAACGTCTGAGGGTTGCTAGAGGTTCCTCAGACGATTCAGACCTTTGCCCTTCGAACCCTTCGTCGATCTAATATTACCGCTCATCCTGTTTAAAATATTAATTTAAATCAAGGCCACAAATCAAAAATGTAAACTTATTCATTAGTCAAAAAAAATATATATACACTTCCTAAATACAAATTTTCACTTCCTAAATACAATATACACTTCCTAAATATACACTTCATAAATAAAAATACACTTCCAACAACACCACAACATTGCAATTGACCGAAAAATCAAAGCAAACACAAAATACAAAACAAATATATACATTTCCTAAATACTAAATACAAATATACACTTATTAATAAAATACACACTTCCTAAATACAAATATACACTTATTAAATAAAAATATACACTTTCTAAATACAAATATACACTTATTAAATAAAAATATACACTTCCTAAATACAAATATACACTTCCTAACAACCCACACAACATTGCAATTGACCGGAAAATAAAAGCAAATACAAATAAAACTAAAGCTCAGAATATACTCGAGGAGGTTTTAGCCGAGGACCGGAGCAGCAGGAGGAGGAGGCCGGCCGGACAGGGAGAGGGAGCGGAGCCGGAGACTGGAGAGGGAGAGGGAGAGAAGAGGCGAGACCGGGAGAGGGAGAGGGAGCGGAGCCGGAGACCGGGAGAGGAGGCGGAGACCGGGAGAGGAGAGGGAGAGGAGGCGGAGACCAGGAGAGGGAGAGGGAGAGGGCGGCGACCGGGAGAGGGAGCGGAGGCGGAGGCGGAGGCTAGGGCTTTCAACCAGATAAGCGCTGGGTTATACCCGAAAACTTTAGCCGACGAAATTATTATTTCGTCGGCTAAAATAATAATCTCGTCGGCTAAACATTTGCATTCGTTGGCTAAACATTTGACATTCGTCGGCTTAACCTATGAAATTCGTCGGGTAAACCTTTGAAATTCGTCGGCTTTAAACTTTTTATACATTCGTCAAACTGTGATTGTGATTGTGATGATCAAACTTGAGAACGGAAATCCGACGGTCAGATCTGACAATCATGATAAAATACATGTATGGGAAAAAATTCAACTTGATCCAACAAGGTTAAGTGCTCGATCCGAACGGTCAATCCCGTAAGTCAAACCCTAAACGCACGGAAAAGGTCGTTGGACCGTCTAAATTTCGTATTTTGGCGGACCTTCAACTGAAAATAGTTTCAAACCGATGAGACCCGACAATTCGTATAAATTTTACGCAAAATAACCATAACCACCGAAGATACGCTACTCATAGGGAGAAAATGAAAAATTCCATTGACCGCAACTATCGGCACCGACACTTTACCGGAATACTGTGATTTTTCAACCGGGACGTATTTTACCATTCTGGTCATATCTTATTTCACGACTTTTTTACGTTTGAAGGATTTACGTATAGTTTGTTTTTGAAACGCACATTTACTTAACACTCGGTAATAAGTTATACAACATTAGTAGCATGTTGTGGTTATGATGATCAAACTTGAAAAACGGAAATCCGACGGTCAGATATGACAATCATGATAAAATACATGTATGGGAAAAAAATCCGACGGATTCCGTCTCCGATGATTACCCTCGCGGAAATAAGAGACATATCAAAAGGCACGAACCGGTACGACCGCTGATGGAGCCACTGGCGGGGGCAGTGGATAAATCGGCATCCCTGAGTCATCGACTGCAAGTATGGCCGGTATCATCCGCGGTAGAAATGGTGAGGCGGCGGCATCTGTACCCCAGATGACCCTATCCGAAGATGCATGTACTGGAGTGGGCGCCCGGTGTATCTCAGGCATACGGTGCAGACACCTCCGTCTGGGGCTGAGCAAACAACTGCCTCGAGGAATGAGGGAAGCCCCGCTGTCTCGATGAAGGGGGCACCTCCGCTGCCTCTGCGCCGTATGCAGAAGGCTCGCATGTCTAGCTGTCATGCGGCCCTGAAACAACGTCTGAGGGTTGCTAGAGGTTCCCTCAGACGATTCAGACCTTTGGCCCTTCGAACCCTTCGTCGATCTAATATTACCGCTCTCCTGTTTAAAATATTAATTTAAATCAAGGCCACAAATCAAAAAATGTAAACTTATTCAATTAGTCAAAAAAATATATATACACTTCCTAAATACAAAGTTTCACTTCCTAAATACAAATATACACTTCCTAAATATACACTTCATAATAAAAATATACACTTCCTAACAACACCACAACATTGCAATTGACCGAAAAATCAAAGCAAACACAAATACAAAACAATATATACATTTCCTAAATACTAAATACAAATATACACTTATTAAATAAAATACACACTTCCTAAATACAAATATACACTTTTAAATAAAAATATACACTTTCTAATACAAATATACACTTATTAAATAAAAATATACACTTCCTAAATACAATATACCACTTCCTAACAACAACACCACAACTTGCAATTGACCGGAAAATAAAAGCAAATACAAAATAAAACAAAGCTCAGAAATATACTCGAGGAGGTTTTAGCCGAGGACCGGAGCAGCAGGAGGAGGAGGCCGGCCACAGGGAGAGGGAGCGAGCCGGAGACGGGAGAGGGAGAGGGAGAGGAGGGCGGAGACCGGGAGAGGGAGAGGGAGCGGAGCCGGAGACCGGGAGAGGAGGCGGAGACCGGGAGAGGGGAGAGGGAGAGGAGGCGGAGACCAGGAGAGGGAGAGGAGAGGGCGGCGACCGAGAGGGAGCGAGGCGGAGGCGGAGGCTAGGGCTTTCAACCAGATAACGCTGGGTTATACCCGAAAACTTTAGCCGACGAAATTATTATTTCGTCGGCTAAAATAATAATCTCGTCGGCTAAACATTTGCATTCGTTGGCTAAACATTTGACATTCGTCGGCTTAACCTATGAAATTCGTCGGGTAAACCTTTGAAATTCGTCGGCTTTATAACTTTTTATACATTCGTCAAACTGTGATTGTGATTGTGATGATCAAACTGAGAAACGGAAATCCGACGGTCAGATCTGACAATCATGATAAAATACATGTATGGGAAAAAATTCAAACTTGATCAACAAGGTTAAGTGCTCGATCCGAACGGTCAATCCCGTAAGTCAAACCCCTAAACGCACGGAAAAGGTCGTTGGACCGTCTAAATTTCGTATTTTGGCCGGACCTTCAACTGAAAATAGTTTCAAACCGATGAGACCCGACAATTCGTATAAAAATTTTACGCAAAATAACACCGAAGATATGCTACTCATAGGGAGAAAGAATGAAAAATTCCATTGACCGCAACTATCGGCACCGACACTTTACAGGAATACTGTGATTTTTCAACCGTGGACGTATTTATTTCCATTCTGGTCATATCTTATTTCACGATTTTTTTACGTTTGAAGGATTTACGTATAGTTTGTTTTTGAAACGCAACATTTACTTAACACTTGGTAAATAAGTTATACAACATTAGTAGGCATGTTGTGGTTATGATGATCAAACTTGAAAAACGGAAATCCGACGGTCAGATATGACATCATGATAAAATACATGTATGGAAAAAATTCAACTTGATCCAATAAGGTTAAGTGCCCGATCCGAACGGTCAATCCCGTAAGTCAAACCCTAAACACATGGAAAAGGTCGTTGGTACCGTCTAAATTTCGTATTTTGGCCGGACTTCAACTGAAAATAGTTTCAAACCGATGAGACGCAACAAGTCGTATAAAAATTTTACACAAAATAACCACCGAAGATACGGCTATAGTATGTAACAGAAAAAGTTAAGGGTTTAGCCGACGACTTCTAATATACTTCGTCGGCTTAGATGGTTTAGCCAACGACTTCTAATATACTTCGTCGGCTTAGATGGTTTTAGCCGACGACTTCTATTTCAATTTGTCGGCTATAAGTCCTTTAGCTGACGACTTCTAGTATTCTTCGTCGGCTAAGACGGTTTAAAGCCGACAACTTCTAATATTCTTCTTCGGCTAAGATGGTTTTAGCCGACGACTTCTAATATAATTCGTCGGCTAAGATGGTTTAGGCCGACAAATTATTTTGTATTTCGTCTGCTTAAGTAAAAAAGTACAAACCCTAAAACAGAAGGTTTAAATCATACTAATTTCCTGTTCATATATCACCAAATTCATATAAAATAACAGAAATATGAATTCAACATATGTAAACTATAAATTAAGGTAATACAATCTTTTTTATTACAAATTAATGTATTACATCATCTAAATTAAAACTAATTAAGGCTCGTAATCGGAATCATCCGATGAGTCTTCTTCGGTGTCAGAATTAATTTCTGGTAATCTATGCATTTCCTCATCGCCAGAGTCTTTGTCTGTTTCTTGATTTGGATCAACATCAATAAGGCTCTTCATCACGAATTCGCACCGAACGACCCGCGTTAAAATTATTAAGGCGAACGGTAGAGGAGTTAGGATAACCTATTGCGTTGGGCTCTTGATACGCAACATCTTCTTCCTGGTCTTCGGCCTCTCCAAGTGTAGCCGCCCGATAAATATTTCGAGCGTGCACAAGGTTGACTACTTTCCACGCGTCACCCTTAGCAAGGTCATCAATAAAACACTTTGTTTACCGATGTGGCAAAACGAACGGTATCTTCGTAACAACTTGTAGCAGTGTTCACCAATAATTTCTACTGATCGGGTCTTCATGCTCTGCGGGCTAGTATCAAACCATCTACACTTGAAGAGGTGCACTGTCATGCCTTCACCGTAAACGAGTTCCACCACTGAATGGAGAACACCGTTAATAGTCACTCCATTCCGCCCACCATTGCGCCATCACCCCAGAATTCTGTGTTCTCCGTCTGCGTCTCTCTGTTCATATAAAATTGCACGCCATTCACCTTGCACATTGGATAAACTCTTGACATTATCGCTTCATCGCTAGAAGTCTTAGTTCGTGCGACCAATTTGAGTGACCATCAAATTGAATATGGTTAATCTACAACCACCATTCAACTGTAAATATGGATAATTATGCAATAAACATAAATACATACAGAAATATTGAATTACGTACCCAGCCGCCAAAATAGTTTGCGAACTCCATGTTGTGGTACTCGAGATCACCTTGAATGTCTGGACAATATAGATGGATGTCTTTCCAGTATTCAACTTCTGAACAGTTAATCAATACCACACCAGTGGGTAATGACTAGCTCATGTGGTTGCAACTTGTAGGAGTCTGGCAAAATTCCATAAACTTCAACATCACTGGAGAGTATGGAAAGAGTGAACTCGGTACATCTACCGGCATGCTTCGTCTGTTTCCTTCAACACTCCTAAATACAAGTTTATGTAGGTGACGCACTCGTGCGCAATATATGCCTCAGCTATACATCTTTCAGGCGCGGATTTATTAGCCACATAATCTTTGTAGTCTCCAAGTTGCCTATAAATCAAGTTGCAAAGTGTTATGATTATTGAACATGTATATATATTGAGAGGAATTCAGGTGTAAAAAACGTACCTTTCCATGAGATACATCCAAGTGTAGTGTACTGGGTAAGCAAAAAACACAATTGCTCGGATGGTCATCAGGTGAGGCATGATGTCAAAAAAAATTTGGAGGAAATATCCTCTCAAATTACACATGATATAAATGATGTCCTCTTGCATTTCCCGGAGGTTAGATTTTTTCACTTCCCGTGTGCATAACTTCTGGAAGAATCTTGCCAACGCTACTAACGGCTCCACAACCTGACGGGGAAGGAACGGTCGAATGAAAACAGGGAAGAGATGTTGTAGCAGGATATGACAGTCATGACTCTTCAACCCGTACATCTTATTGTCCCGGAAATTCACACACCGGGCTATATTTCCTGCATAGCCTGAAGGATACTTCACACACAACTCATCCACCTGAAAATTACGTTCTTCTGGTCAGGCTTCACGGTGTAAGGAGCTTGAGGCATTTTTTTCTTCCCTTCTTTCAACCACATATGTCTTCTTAATTGCATTTTTTTTAGATCAATGCGTGCCTCAGGACCGTCTTTCGTCTTCCCCTCCAAGTTCAGCACTGTGCCCACCACACTGTCGCAAACATTCTTTTCTATGTGCATCACATCTAGGTAGCGCTGATCAACAACTTACTCCAGTATGGGAGTTCCCAAATATGCTCTTATGTGTCCAGAATTTGTACATGTCGGGTCTTTCAGGTATTGCTGCAACAATATTGGGATGATTGCTGAGCTGCCCAAAATGGTACTCATTAAGCACTGCTAAAATTTTCTTCTCCCGTCCATCTTCTAGGAGGCACACCGTGTTCTACGTCCCATCAAATGCCTTATCATCGAACCGCCATTCGTGATTATATGGAAGGAAAACATGGTGACCCAATCTGCATATCTTGTTGCAATGACTGCTGCTCCCCTCATCGCTAAGGCACAATGGACAAGCCTTGTATCCCCTAACAACGTTGCTCGACAACATCCCACGGGCAGGAAAATCACTGATGGTACCAACAACCATGACATGCATCTGGAACATCTCGTGCATGTACTTGTCATAAGTGGGATGACCAACTTCCCATAAAAACTGAAGCTCTTCAATCAAAGGTCTCAAATACACATCGAGACACTTCCCTGGATAACCGGCCCCAGAATCAACAAACTCAACATATGTATTCCTTCTTCATGCACATCCATGGAGGATTATACGGTACCAAAATCATCGGTCATACATTGTATTGAAGACTCATGTTGCCAAAAGGGTTGAACCCGTCGGATGAGAGCCCGAGCCTCACATTTCGGACCTCTGACGCAAAATGAGGAAACTCACTGTCTATATGCTTCCAAGCCTCTCCGTCAGTAGGTGTATAAAGGTATCTTCGTCGTCATGCAATTCCCTATCAGCGTGCCATCTCATAGCTTTGGCCGTGTGTGAAAGATGTACAACCGCTCCAGCCTATCCCTCAACGGGAAATATCGAAGTACCTTCACAGGTTTCCTATTGCCTGCAGGAGTCAGCTTATACCTGTTAGTGTGACATACCGGACATGCGTCAAGCCACCAAGGTCATTCCCTTCTGGATCTTTACCCCAGAAGAGAATGCAGTCATATCTGCATGCATGGATCTTGATGTAGGAAAGCCCAGATCTTTCAGGATACATCGGACCTTACGATGAGTGGTAAGAAGATGATCATGGGGCAGCATCGAAGCAGTGTACTGTAGATAATTATCAACAGCCTTCACGGTCGATTTGTCTCAACCTTAATCTTCATTACGTCCATCACACTTTCAAGAACGGTTTTCTGACAACCGGGGTACACAGGGTCTGTTGGAAAGCAAGCAGTTTGTTGTATTTTTCAATTCATTTATAATTAATGAAATCCATGTCATGTATAAATCTCAATTCATTTAGAGATATTCTACGTACGACAACTAATTATAACAAAGGAATTAACACACACACACACATTATAGAACGGAAGAAGGACAGAACAAGAGGAGGAGAGAGAGCGACAGCAGCACAAAAACCAGCAGGGACAGAGATACCTCAACACAAGAGGAAGAAAAAAAAGAACAGAACATTAGAAATCTACGACGGAGAAACAACGGCATAGAGAGGAATCAAAGCAGCAACCAAATCGAGCAACAGAGAAGAGAGAGAGATAGATGAGATAGAGAGAGAGAGAGAGAGACAGCCAACAGACGCAAAAGCAAGCAACGCATAACAAGAGGAGAGAGCAACTCATCACAAATCATCAGCAACGCAGATAGCATCAACAACTTCATACCTAGCAACACAATATATAATTAATTAACAATATAGATATAATCTACTATTTATTAACAACAATTAATCCATATATATTATCAATTCAAATCATCAACCAAATCGATCAATACATATATATATATATATATTACATCCAACGTACTCAAAATCAATCAACTCAATCACACTCAAAATCGATCAACTCAAATAAAACTCAATTAATCAAATATATATACATATACGTACCAATATATAGCTCCACAAACTAATTATGGATAGATTTCGACAAACACCAAACTTTTTTCTCCCGTTTTTTCTTCTCTCGTTTTTTTTTCCAGATGAGCTGTTGCTGTCCAGATCTGCAAATATAAAGCACTTTAGCGGACGACAGTTTAATTCGTCGGCTAAGCTTTTAAATATTTTGTCGGCTATAGTCTGTGAACTTTAGCCGACGAAATAAATTTTTAGCCACGACGTTTTAATTTCGTGGGCTAAAGTTTACCATAGCCGACGAAAATATAAATTAGCCGACGAAAAAATGATTCGTCGGCCTGGTTTTTTTTATTTCGTCGGCTAAAGCCTTTCTTCTGGTACTGATAATAAAGTTGCTTCCATTTGCAAGTCAAATAATGAAGTTTTTGATGCAAAAATACGAAACTTAGAGCATCTCCAACAGTTTTCCTAAAATTTTTCTAAAATGAGGAAGCAAAAGCTAAAATCTTCAAAAAAATTATGCCCAAAATCCAAACGTTCTCCACTTTGAGATTTCAGCATTAATATACAACAATAAAATATATTATATCATATTAATTATAACAAAAGACCATTATATATTTCATTGTAACAATAAAATACTCAATCAATATTCTATTGTTGTCTTGAATTCGTTAGAGCACATGAAGAATTAAATTTTGGGAAAGGAAGGCTTGCTGCAAATTTGGGGGATGAAAGCTTTTTTTTCTTCTCCATCCCCATTTTGGGGAATGAGATGGGAAAACTGTTGGACCTAAAAATAGCTCTATATTCCTCAAATTGAGAAGTTCAAGAAAATGGGGAAGCTGTTGAGATGCTCTTATGAAGCCAAAGCATTGATCATCTCACATAGTGAAAATTTAAACAAGAAAAATGTTTTATTTGATTAAGAAATTATATTTCCGTTGTTCTGTTATGTGTCTTGCCCTAATACACGTAGGATTGGTTAATCCGGTTTCCTTATTAGAATAGATTACAGTTGATAGATCTCTTCTAGATCATTCAGGAGACTCTATGTATGCCTATAAATAGAGCTTTCTATCAATATGAGTAGAGAACGTTATTCTCGTTATCTTTTCTCCTTCAATACGTTATCAACACTTTACTCTACCCTGAGCTTGATAACGAAACCCTAAAAAAAAAAAAAACTCACTGTTTTCTACTAAGGGCAACCTTCATCATCTCCGGCATCTAGCCCAGCATACAGACAAAGCAACAGTCAGGCTAGACCTAACCAGCCAAGTTTCGGGAACTCCCAGACCTGATCCGACAACCCTCAAGACGCCGACGACCCAGCCTCTACTGCCTACCATTCCATGCTTCCGCGTGCTCAACCCACCCCGAGCCAAGCCGAGTCGAACCCACCCGGTCACCGGCCAAGCCCCAGCCCGAGCGTGCCCCGACGACTCTTGCGCGCCCTGGCGACCCTCAGCCTTGACGCCTGTCACTCACTCCGATCCACGCTGCCTAGCCTAGATCCGACGAGCGCTGCCTTTTCCAGCACCGCCTGAAAACTCCCGGAGACGAGCCCCTGAGCATCACACGCACAACAGCCGACAGTGCAACTCTCGACGCCCATGCTTCCGATCCCATCCGGCGCCGCCATCCTAGCTCTCCGGCCCGTCGACCTGCGCTCGCCACCAACTCGGATTCGAAGATTTGACCCGCTCCGTCTCTCAAAACTGAATATACGAGGGGCAAAACGGTAAATTGCCCCTCCGGGTAAAAAGTTTTTACCTCATGAGTAAAAGTTTTTACCTCATGAGTAAAAATAGTTTATTTACAGTAGTAACTATTTAATTAGTTTTACTGTTTTTATATATATGGTGAATATTACCAACCATATGTTTTCATTTCATGAAATTTATTGCGTGACTGATTGCGATGTAATTGCAGCGAGCAACTTCTCTGCATGCACTTTAACGTAGTATGAAAATTGCAAGGGCAACTTCTCTTATATGCAGTTTTTTTAGCAAACTAGCAAGTAGCTTTTATAAAAGTTACCGTTTTTGAATTTTAATTTCATACCGGGCTTCGTACTTCACTTCTTCTACCCCCCACCTTCTTATAACGTGGGTTGATGTGAGGACTTGGGACCCCTCATATCAAAGTTGAAATTTGTGACAGTTTGACAAGTCATGTATTTAGTCGAAATATTGTCGTGGTTAATAAAGGGACAAACATCAATTTGCGACCGAAATTGTTGATGTTAACATCGATTTACGACGAAAATTGTCGCGTTTACATCGATTTTGACGGAATTTGTCATGGTTAATCGAATTGAGTTACCAAAACCTTGGTCCTTGACCAAATTCAATACTTAGAATTAATTATCATATATCGATATAGTCAATCTTTCATCTTGTTGTTTGAAATAATTAACCGAAACATGAGCCCTGAATTGACATAAAAAAAAGTAACTAATTTCGTGTCGCAAATTATGAAAAGAGGGGGAGGCAACGCCTCGAACCCCATATGTCATATAAATATTAGGCTAGTGAAAGAAAAATCATGTTATTGATGTGGTTCTACATTTGTTCATTAATTGCAAAGAAAACAATAATATGGTCAATGTACAATAAATATATGGAGTTCTTGAAACAAGAAACTCACTATATGGAAGAAGATGAGAACATTATTCTCACAGTTACGGATTTTAAAAGCAAAAGGTATATTGCGGAATATATGAAGCATATGACTTCAGTTTAATAGTCTAAGTGACTACAAATCCGTTTATTTTTCCAAGTTTTATGACTTACACCTCACATATTTGACTAAAGTTACTTAGTCGTTATATTTTGAATTAAATTCATGGTCAAGACCTCGTTATAATTGTTGGCATATATATTCAGATTTTTTCTGGCACATATGGTTCGATCTACAAAAGCTATATGTTAATGCAATATATCGCATTACAACATGACACTACATTGGACCACAAAAGACCACTAGTTACTATAAGGTGCAGTTTATAAAGGCTGTGATTACACCCAAGTATGGCGCAATACATACTTGGGCATCATAATTAAACCAAGTATGGCGCAATGCACACTTGGTATATCATGATGTTGCGCAATGCACATCGGTTTTAGATCAAAAGAGGATTTGTAATGTCAAGTGTGGCATAATGCACACTTATACAATTTTTATGCAAAGGCATTACAAACAAGAGTCGTTTTCTACACTCTTTAGCGGATTCATATAATTGCAAAAAGAAATTTGCGTTACGCTAAATGTCATCCAAAATTAAATGTTGAAAAAATCCTCTTCTTTCTCTACAAGATCCAACAGTGGGCCGTGGGTGCTCACGACCAGTTTTGTCAAGTTTTGGCATGTTTTAAGCCTTGTTTCGTCCATCTATGTAGTATTACACGTCATATAATGCACTCTAAAAGATTCCAATACCTTTTTTTCAATCTCCATCGAAATTGTTAACATATTTCGGTTTTTGTGTCTTGACATAAGACTGTTGTCTCTACATTCTTGTATAGAAATGTTTGTAGAGAGATTGAGTGCTTAGCTTATTGCAAAGAATAAACAACTATTCATGGATTTAGTTCTTTATAAATCCGTTATGACTACGATAATTAGATCATCACAAATAATCAACGAGCGGATTAATGCTCAAGTTCCAATGCCTAATGGCATTATGATTCAAGTCACACATGCTCTTTATGCATAAGGAAGCAATCGAACCGTGCTATGACTTAATACTATTCACGTCAACGTTTATCACCTGTAAACATATTGTGAGAATTGATGAGAATTTCTTATGTATCACTATAATGAATGCGCAACATTCATGAGTCACTAAGATTCGGTTAATTGAATCAGTTATTGTCACCAATGATGAGAATGGAGACATCGACTCATGTAGGCTTTAACATAAATCGCCCGGGACAATTTTGTACGTGTTTTGATGGTTTGTATACTAAAGAGTAAAGACTCTCACGAACATCCTTTCTTTTGAGCAAAGTAACCATTCACGTCAAATACAACTTGGTGGAGCTATGAGCAATGCTCATGGCCTATGGATGGCATTAAAGCCATTCGCGTCATCCTCCTATATAATGGAGGCACTACTCATGCTTTCATAAGCAAATATGATGCAAAAGAACCCCCTATGATCTCACATTGGCCATGCTCGTTACTTGTTTTGTAAAGCCTATTCTTTGGCAAAGATTAGGAGCGACACTCTCCTACGCTAAAGACAATGAAATAAAGAGACTAGCATACACAAGATGCTCAGTCGTTGTTCACTAAGTAAGACATTAATTAAATGTCTATGAGTGATTATACAAGAATGATACATAAGATATTGGCCTAGATGACTTCTCATTGTTCACTTTGAGGCATAATGATGCTATGGTGATGTTCACACCGGTTTAAACTCAAGACCATAACAATTTGATGTTATGGGGAACCTTAACAATGATTGAAAAGTTGAAAAACCTAGAATTTCCGATTTTTCAGCTTGTGGACCAGTCATTGTGAGGACCGGTGCAACAACTTTTAGACCGATTCTTGAGGTTCTGTTTGCGGCCACTGATTCTTAACATCCGAGCCTACCTATTCACAAAATTTGGTGGCATTTGGAGACCTGGAAGGTGGTGAACCGCAATATAAGTGTTCACGGATGTCCGGCGACTCTGACGGCTGGTTCGGCACTTTTTTGACCGGTTCTATCATCGAGGCTGGCGGTTTCCAAATTCTAACTCCCATATCTACCTTTTTACAAAATTTGGTTGCGTTTGGAGCTCTGAAAAATAGTGAACCGTTAAAGAAAGCGTAAAACAAGGTCCGGTTATGCTGGCGGTCGGTTCGACCGATTTCTTTTTACCGGTCCCAGTGGTGAGGCCAGCGGTTTTTTTTGGACTTGTAAGACCAACGACTACGGGTTGTAGCAGGGTCATAGTTTTACTTATTCATCTTTGCCCACCATCATTCAAATCTTTATGTTACGGTTGTAACGGTATACATATTTGTTAACGGATTGAGTTAACGTTTTATAATCTATATCATTCACATGTTGTATGTGCCAAATTACGCCTCCACAAGTGCACAATGATGAGTTATTTGATGAATATTGTCTTTGAATAAGACATGAGCTTCCGACTATAGTTCGCTTATATAAAGACCTTGACAGGCGATCTCTTTTATGTCATTTTGATGAGCCAGCCTTCCTGTCGTTAGGGGGAGATAAGAACAAGAATGTTCAAATAGAACGACGTGGAATTGTCATGGTTTGTCCTTACTGTGTCTCATCAAGTTTCCTAAAGTGACGAGATCACATATACATGCTGCAAACATGCCTGCAATGATTAATGTCCGGATAAGGACGTGTTAATGTCCGGATAAGGACATGTTGATGTCCGGATAAGAGAACATGTCGTCACCCATAGATGGTGGCACGGCGACACCACAAATGTGGTAGATGGTGTCGCTAGGCCGTGGCTCCCATAGTTTAGGGGGAGGCCACTTGGTTCGATACATACTCGCTAAGGAAGAATGTGAGTTTGGTACAACTTGATCATTTGATCAATGATACTCATTCGTCTGTTATTTCTGGATTATGGTCATTATTGGGGGACACCTCAATGTCAATACCAATCCGTATAGAGATCTCTACACTTAGAAATTACACCGGTGTACATGATGACGTGGTTTAATGAGTTTGATATCGAACCATCTCGTAATGGATGTCATTGCACTCCACTACCTTGTCAGTTTGGTAGTTTCTGAAAAACTGAACAAGGAGCTTGTGGTCACACTTATCTCTGTTGGGAACTAAGAGATGTACATAAAGATCTTGAATAGATCAGTTTTCACCCAAATCAAGTGGCTCCTGACGAATTATGCCTCTTTGCGTGTAAATTCTGGATGAATCGTGATGAACTCTGTTAAATTAAGAGATGCCACTGATCCAAAATTAGAATGAAAGGATCTTAGGAACACTTGGTCTCGAAAGTGAGGACCATTATTGATGATGCTTATTCATCTGTCAACTTAAGGCAATCTAAAGGACGATAAAGTTATGCCTATATGTATCCCTGATTGGTCGAAGTGTTGAGAAGACTTGTTTCGTCTATATGACGAAGAAGTCTTAGGAGAAATCCTACATCTAAGTACGGTAGCACATTTATGTACTTGTTACAATATGCTCAACTCGACATCTCATTTACTATAAACTTGTAAAGCCAAGTTCTCCTTAGTCTTTCAACTCTCTTCCTAATGGTCGAGCATTTAAGCTCCCTTTTAGATGAGTGTGAAGGAATATCAAGGTAGTAGCTGGATTTGCCCACGCAACGCCAATGTAATGGCAGTGATTTCTTCTATGAAAGGTTCAGGCTTATTCATCCCTACAGAAAGACACATCAAATGTGAAATCAGAATCTGCCTAATTTCATAGGTCAACTTCCACAGAACCTACAGGATAGCCCAATCATTGGAAAATGATGAAATTAGTACCATTGGAATGGTCTATATGTCTACTTTCCAGAAACACTAACCATTTGATTATACCTATCATATTGCGTGAGTTATAGCTATTTTCGTAAAGTAGGATGGATCTGTCCGAGAATCTGCTTTGGCAGAACAGTCAACTTCTACAGAGCTTTGTGATCAGCTCAGGATGAACTAGGTTATGGACCTTATATGGTTGGAAAGCTACATGTGTCTACTTTCCAGAACTTTATACGGTTCGTCCATACCTATTGTATCGAAGACGTTATGACTATTTAAGTACACGAAGGTCATATCACACGTGAATCTGTTTTTCAACGTGAACTCATGTTTTGAGTTGTTAGGCAACCTTCTCATTAAAGATCAAAGTAATGTTAAGTATAGCAAGTCTGATCTAAAGATATTGTGGCTGGATTTAATGACTAAATCGTTGCCAAGTCTACTTTTGAAGTATGTGAAGTGCATTTGGATTGCGCCGTTTATCTGTACTCTGAGATTGAGTTACCAATCAGGGGAGTCGTTGTGTAGACATCAGGAGGAGTCTACATGCATCACATGTTATCTTCAATTGTAGTTGGTGCGTTGTGCTCTTTTTTTCTTCGTCCAAGTCTTTTGTTTTACCCACGAGGTTTTGTTTTACTTAGCAAGGTTTTACCGAAGCAACACCATAAGCACCATGACGTATTAGGGATGCAACACAAGGGGGAGTGTTTAAGGAAATTATATTTTCGTAATTCTGTTATGTGTCTTGCCCTAATACACGTAGGATTGGTTAATCCGGTTTTCTTATTAGAATAGATTACAGTTGATAGATCTTCTAGATCCTTCGGGAGACTCTATGTAATGCCTATAAATAGATCTTTCTATCAATGAATGAGTATACCGTTATTCTCGTTATCTTTTCTCCTTCAACATTATTGTCATATAGTTTTTGCGTGTCATGTTTGTCTTTGATATGATGCAGCGTATGAGGCTATATGACTCCCTATGAATATTCATAGTAATAAGCCCAATGTATAACCGTTTGAACGAATTATCAACTAAGATAATGTTGATTATCTGCTTCATATCAATATTACATCTTTGAACGAGGTATTGGGTATTCTTCTAAGTAGCTAGACCTGGTATTTTCTTTCACCCAATTTCAATAATAATGATGATGTGGGCTATTAGAGGTTTGATTGCAACTCTTTGCTGTATTTGCAAGTAAACAATATCTTAACTTCGTCATGATGTGTAATAACCATATATATACTAGTTGATTGTTGTCTATATATTTTTTTTTTGATCAAAAGAGGTCATCTTTATTAGCTCAGCAAGCAGTACAAAAACGATCACCCTCAGTGAGGGCGACAGAAAGAACCGTTCTGTAGAAACTACTACAAATTCACCCAGAAAAGAGCAAACTATACTAGTAATCTCCTATTACACCCCCGCCCTTCTTGTATGAAGCCCAAAACAAAGAAATATAGAGCCCGGCGAATAAAATATAAGTCCCAATTAAGGGACCACCGAGTCTCTATTTCCTTTGCGATCTCTCTCGTTCAAGGCAAGATAATAAAAGATCTAATATCCTTTCGCGAAAAAAGATATGAACCCAAAACAGAATAAAATTAAAAAACAAAATAACTACCCAAGCCCAACAAAGCCCAGTTAAAGTCACCTTGATGGAAACCCTAGCCGCCATCAACTAACGTGCAGCGCCGCCGGCACCCCACCTTGAAACCACCATTGTTGCCCCAACATTGTGAGACCCACCATCAACAGCCCAACCAAGGAGGTGATGCAGCCCTCCCAGCACTTCGCCATCAACCATAGTGACGACCTAAGGAAGAAGAAAAGAATCTCCAAGTTTCCATTCACCATCGATCCAAATGCATGCGTCACCATCCCGCAGCACCGTCGCATAAACCCCATCCTGAACCACCACGCAATGCTCACCCACCGCTGCCTCGCCCTCAATTCTATTGCCCTTGATAACAATTGGAAAGAAACAACCGTCATTCCAGCCACCATCAATCTCTCTATCACCACCAGAAACCAAAGCCTTCAACTTCGTCTCCTGTTCAACACGAAACCAGATCCAGTTCACCAAGCATGTATCGACGCTACCAACAACCTCCCCAACAGAAGCAGCAGGAAAACCGTCGAAACATGTATATAGAGAGGACCATCGAGCATGCCCGCTATCACTCTCACAGGTTTGACGAGAGAGAGAGAGAGGAAGAGATGCCTCTCTCAATCGCAGATGCAAAGCCACTGCTAGTCTGACCTAGCCGTCGTCGAGAAACCTCTCGCACGAGAGGATAGAGAGAGAACATGTTTTTTTGGTAGAATAATTTTAAAGGGATGTGATTGTTGTCTATTTATAAATAATTAGTTAATAAATATTATTTACCCTAAAGATCTTGAATATTTGGTATCAATATCGATCAACCCTTCGTTCTAGAATGTGTTGTACGTATAGCATGTCTTGTATTGTTTTTTTTTTTTTTGGGCACTCCATTGATCAACTTCATACGACTGGCCGTCGGCCGTCCATGTTCCTCTCATGGCGTTAGGTTTTCTATTTAGCCAGCATACAAAGCTAGCGATAGAATTGATGCTCTCAATATACAAGTCAATCAGTGTGATGAACTCGATGAAACTAGTATAGCACAGTTTAACTACCGAGTCATGCTCGTAATAGTAGAAGGATGCAGTGAGCTAATAAGTAGAAAACCAAGTAGCAACTGATCGATAGCCTTCAAGAGCCCTATACGCAAGACCAAAAGCTAGCTAATTAGCAAACCAATCAACATCTTTAACAAATTATTAAGCTCTCGTACCCTAATTAAAATAAGGTGTCCATAGAATTACCAGATCATAGCAGAAGAAAGACAACCTCAGGCAAGATCGATGTTCCAACTATTTCAACAATATTACAGTAAAATTTGAATTAGCTAGTTTGAAGGCTCGATCAGTAAAACCATAGAGATTTATCGGGCTAGCTATGTGGTCGAACAATTTAACGTACAAGTCTCGATCCGTCGAAGGAAAATACTCTCTCAAAATAGCGCCTGGCTAGGGTTATGGTCATGCAAGCAGCAAAGAGTTTTTATCTCGAGAGGAAGAGACCAGCTAGCTAGGGCTTCTGTTTGTTCTCACAGCCTCAATCGCTATCTTATTATGTGTAAAATTATTACAAGTCTTAACCTTACGTGGAAACGTATACATTTATCATTATTATAAGAAAAAATTTCAGTTTATCCCTTAAATATTTAGTGGCAAAATCAGTTCTGTCATGCAACTTTTTTTTAAATTATTTCGCCCCTTCAACTTTCATAACACATCAGTTAGGTCCAATTTTTGAATTCCCCCCGAAATATGACGTCACCAAAACTGTTGGAACTGACAAGGAAACCTATAATTCAGCTTTATCCCCTCATTTTAAACGAAATGTCTGAAATTATGGGCCTATTTGTCAGTTCCAACAGCTTTAATGACGTCATATTTCAAGGGGAGATCAAAAATTGGACCTAATTGATGTGTTTACGAAAGTTAAAGGGCGAACTGATTTAAAAAAAAGTTGCAGGACTAAACTGATTTTGCCACCAAAGATTTAGGAAGTAGTTACTGAATTTAATTCTTATTATAAATTAGTATGGGAAGCAACTAAGTTAAGGTTAGTACCTTAGCTAGATAGTGCGGCTATTAATCATTGCCGGAGACTTATACTGTCAAAAATTCATAATGCCGATCATCATGTATAATGACCATGTTAGTGATCGAAAAGAGAAGCTTCAAACAAATGGGATCTAATACACACACGTACCATTTACATGATCCTCCGCCATCTTGCATTGGTATGATTATGATCTATAGTAGGTGCTGGATCGATCTATTTATTTAACATACTGACTGATCACAACATTTATATTAACCCCAGCCTTGACAGGAGCTGCATTAATAATTTGTACTAATTTTCTTCTGTTTGAATAGTTCAATATATAAATGAAGAATTGGATTAGACTATATAAGTGGGTAGTTTTACTATTGGTTGTATTGAGCCAGTTCGGATAAACTTCGAAATTGATACCTATTACTACAGAGCATCTCCAGTAATAGAGTTAAATTTATTGCTAAATTTATCAACATTTAGATTTAAAATAGCAATTTTGAACTTTTGCTCCAGCAGTATTGCTAAATTGTATACATTAATTAAGTTTTAGTTAATTGTTTCCCCAAGATTGATAAATTTATCAATTTTCTCTATCAATTTCTAAATTTATTAACTTCTTAAGTATACGCTGGAGTAAAAATTCATTTAAAAATTGATAAATCTCAAAAAAATTTCAATTTATCAATGCTGCTAGGTCAATAACAGTCATTTGTGAATACCGAGTCACATAATTTATGTTTGTTCTCTATCTATCATTCGCGTAGAGCTTGTGAAATAATCAAAAGATAACAAATTTTGCAGGGAATCACACGACTAGTGACACGACCATTGGAAAAATTATTCCAATTTTGAAATTGATCGATCATAAATCCAATGTTGTTCAATGATATAAATTGTTGTTACATGCTCGTCAAACTTCTCATTCTCAATCGTTCTAAGCTCGATATATAGTTGATTTTGTTAATCTTATCCTGAGAAAAAAGTCTAATTAGCAAAATCTAACCGGTCCAAAAATCAATTCAACACTATGGTGGGTTCGTCTTATTATCCCTCGACTCAGCATCCCCGACTTAAAATTAAGTTCAACGATGATTTGTAGTCTAAATTCTCCCCCCATATGGTGGGTTCGTCTTATTATCCCTCGACTCAGCATGTCGATAATGTAAACAAGCTTCAGAATGTTGGGCGGGACTTATAGGAATGACTGCTAGCTACTTGTTTATGTCTCAACTCTCAACTCCCCCCATCCAATTATTTGTACCATTTTCTTGGCAACTAACTAGAATTTGGAAGATTAATTTGGTCTAGGGCTAGCTCTACTGGACTTTGTTAGAGGTGAAGCCAGTCAATTGATCAATCTGAGGTCAAGCCAGCTACTTGTAATTTGATTGATGTTGATCGTGTTAGCTCAGATACTACTAATGCTAGTTATTCGAAATAGATAGTGTTGACTACCTATTAGCATTATGTTTTTTTCCTGAATGCAAAACTTATTCTCCTTTTGTTTTCTAATACGAAAAACTCATCCTATTTCTATATTTGTGATGCCCTAAAAAAGAAGAAAAAAGACGGTTTACTGTTAAGTAACTATTCATCGAATATATCCGAGCTTCTTGGAGAGACTTCGGAGTATCAAAACTTAGGGTTTCGAGCTCCGGTGACGCTCGTCCTCCCAGAAGAGGGTTGATCGTACGTGGTGTCCAGAGGAGTAGGGCATGGGACGCGGATCGAGTAGTATCTTAGAGTCGATTGTATATGGTGATGAGGGGTTTAGATTTAGGGTTAGGGATTGTATGATGTTTTGAGTTCGCAGCTTTGTTGTGCTACTCATTTATATATTATGGTGTATTCATTCTCTAATTGACTCATTTCCCTAAAAGAAAAATAAAGCTCATAATTATTATTATTATTATTATTTTTAGAAAAGTAAACTTTATATAATAATATCCAAGATTACAACCATGAGAGATATTGGTAGTGGAAATAAATTCCACACACGTCTCCCCACCTGAAGATACCAGCGATTACAGTGGACAAGAACCGATAAGGGTTCAACCATAACCTAACATATTCTAGATGTCTCGATACATCCTTATAGTCAACCTCAAGAAAAAACAACTATTTCAAACACTATATGTTAAAATTATCAGTATATATGCACATATAATCTCCCAATTACATAGAAAACAAGAACAAACCGACGTTATTTTAGTCTCTGAAAACGACACCATGCCATAACCATTGCTCACCACATGACACAATCAACGACACCAACCTACCAAAATCCTAAACCCTCGCTCAGAGAGGAGGCCTATATATTATCTTGAAAGTTGCGGTACTATAAATTCTTCCAAATAGAATATGTGATGCTGGATAAAATTTTGTTCAAGAATGTCTTCCTAATTCCCAGTCTTAATTCTTTGCCTTGTTGGGTTCGTCTTCATTAGGTTTATCCATTTATGTGTAAGGCTTCCTATTGTTCGATCACTTCATAATTCTATGCACTTGTCCAATTGTTTCCCGACCTCTATCGGTAGAGGACCTTGTAAGCAACTAATTATATATTAAGGCGTGGCTTAATCATGGGACTGAAGTTAAAGACTGCTGCTACTTGTTTCGATACAATTTCGATCTTGGGAGATAATATATTAAGGATAATTCTAGTGTGCAGCACGCAGATCTCACTAGAAGACAAAAAAGATGAGGTCACCTAGAGCTTTTACAGAAAACCCAACCGAGAAACTTCTCTAGCAAGTTTTACCTTTTTAAATTTCTGTTTTTAAGTTTTATCATTTACTTTCAGTAAAATCAAAAATTGACGGAGCATGGTGGGCATATAAGTTTGAATTTGTTTACCTTAATACAAATATAGATCTATCCTCTTTGCTCAAAGGTAGACAGTTAATCTTTTACAATTGGAGATTATATACCAGATTAGAATTTTTAGCAGAAGCTAAATTATCCTATAAAGAATTGCAAGAAGAAAGAAGAAATTTGAGAAAATTAAAAGAAAAAGAGATAAGCTTCCTAGAAGTATCAAAAATTATTGGGATATTATCTTCCAACTACAAAGAAGGATATACGAGTCAAAGAGAAATTGAAGTTCTTCAAGAAACTTTTGAAGAAGATTAAAAACCTCTTGATATTTTGAGCACTGGTTAGATCTGCCATAGCTGGTATCAGAGCCTGCTTGGCTCAAAAGCAGGTAAACAAAAGGCTTATGCCACAAAGTTGCTTCTCTCAACCAACAAGAGAGAATCCAAACTAAAAAACTATCAGTTTTTTGTACTACAAAAGGAACTGATAAGTGGGAAGTGTGCTTTCATTCAAGGCACATACAAGAAAGTCAATACTCCATTGAATATATTTGTAGAGTACTAATACTCTATACGACGAGCATATTCATCTCCAACAAGAGATAGGAGTGGAAGAGCTTGATCCCTCAAGACCAAGCTTAATCGAGTTCTTAGATCATTTATCTAAGAATAAGACCTCTGAAAAGATTATAGAACAACTCGAAAGATTTAATCTACGGATTAATCAACTTGAAGAATAAATTCAAAATTACTAAGCTTGAAGTCAAGCTAGATTACCTTAAAGAAAAACAATATCTAACAGATATTGAAAAGAAATTAGTTCGTACTGAAAAGCTTGCCAACAATATTCATCAACAAGCAGTAGAACTAAGTAATACTCAAGAAAACTTGAAGAAGCTTTTAGAAACTCTTATTACCAGAATAGAATGAATTAAAGAGTAGATCTAAAAGTAAACAGGAAAGTGTCAAAGCTATTGGCTTTCACCAACCAACAGAAAAACTTGCCAAGAATGTAGAAGCAATAATTCTTCAGCAGAATTATAACATATATCGCTTCTTCAAGAGATAGGTACGGACCTCGAATTTCAATTTCGAGAGTTACATAATAGAATCTCTAGTCTACAAAAGACCATAGAGAAAATGAAGGAAGGAAAAGTTACGAAAAAATAGATGAAGAAACATTGGCTCAAAGTGTAGCTAGTAAAATCATCATAAACTCTCCACCCCTACCAATGGGAGAAAGTAGACTAAGGTTTAGTGAATCAAAGCTACTTGAATGAAAATCTCCTAAACCAAATACCAAAAGAGACATGAAGATGCTAAGTAGAATTCTCAACAAAGGAAACACAGCTCCAGTTCAACTGATAAATACTCAAGAATTTGAATATAATGAAATCGAATCTAGCGTACGAGAAGCCTCCCCTAGATTTAGATTTAACGAGATCTATAAGAAAAGATATTTCCTTACGGATTCACATAGATTCAAGATTCTTGAATTAACCATTCCAGCCACAGAGGAGGAAACAGATATTAGGCTGATAACTCCAAAAGAAGTAAGTGAAGCATTCCAGAAAAAATATTCCTATATGCATATTGGTGCAGTTCAAGTAGGAATAAAACTCTTAGCCAGAGATGGTATTGACTGTTCTGTTCTATGTGTCTTACAAGACGATAATATAACAGATTTCAAGAAAAGTCTGTTAGGAACAGTAGAGCTTTTTTTGTGCAACCAGGTTGCATACTTCAATGTTTTCCCAAACTTTACAACACATCTCAAAGATGCTGCTCACTGTCTAAGACTGAGAATCAAGACAGATGGGATTTCTATGAAAAAAAGAATGATGGAACTGGCGATAGATTATCGTATTTATTATAAATTGATGAGCACAAATGTGACTCCTAATACTGGGTTTCTAAATAGCCCTGGAATTACCACATCTGTTCTCACCAACCCAAAAAATAATTCTCAGCAAAAGCATGTCACAAAATGGCATGAAGTAACATTCCCAAGAATGGAATCTGACCCCTCCGGTCAGACAGCTTGAAAGCTCCAATGCTCAGTTTATGAAGATACGAGAGGAAAAATCAGCTTACAATTCATAGGCACTCTTTTGCAAACCATGAAGAAGCTAGTACCTCTGAAACTAAAATAGTTTATAATGAAGAATCTCTGGAAGAAGAGGATACTAAGAGACTCATGAGAATGTTCCAAGCTAGGGAATTAAGAGAATTATATGCACAAGCTGAGACTTGTGATTCCCAGAAGAACTAGAGAAGATCATTAGAGAAATTTCTCAAGTTCAACTTGGAAAGAAAAAGAGGAAGATTCTTCCTTATCAAGCAGCAAAGGATGAACCAGAACATTCTGGAGCATCAATGGATACAGATGGTGAAAGACAAACACCCCCAGGAGAAGGTCATACTGTAATACAGAACATCACCAACAATCCTACAAAGATCATTCAAAAATAGAATATTAAGCTTCCTAAAGGTCAGGCTCCTACAGGAATATGGAGAACAAAGTTCTCAGAAATAT
>WPAB01000171.1:0-34887 GCA_010134655.1 Fragaria nilgerrensis
TTTGGCCGAAAACAGTGAAGGTTTTATAAACGTTTCTCAATGAGTGCTACTTAACAGATACAACCCAGACGATGCATCGATACATATTAGGATGCCGCAACACATAAAGATATAATCATGTTTGCAGAAAAAATGCAAGTCACATAAGACTCAAAAAGCTTCATTGGTTATGTCTCAACGACTGCTACCAAAAGATAAATTTAGAAGATGCATCTATCAATTTAAGCATGCGACTATCCTATGGCCACTCACTGACTTGAGCAAGAGCATATTAAAAGCGGGATGGATGATAAAATGTCTAATTTGCAAACCACAAGTTCCCAACCATCAATCACAAAATCATAAAAAGCACTCGATTGTTAAAACTACAGGAAAGATGTAACACAGGCGTGTCTTACGCCCAAATTTCACTCAAGTGATAGCCAGCATTTGCCAAACCTAATATATTCTCAAAGTCTAAAGCCCAACTGAAATCGATCTAAAAGATGATACGAATCAGTAAGAGCCCAAAACACAGTCTTATCTTTATTTTTCTGAAGTGCTTAAAACGAGAGACTAAGATCTGTGAGTAGTGAAACCCCAACACACATGTTTGTACCTACTCCATTTCCATCATTATCAAGCATAAATAGTTCTAGTTGACCTTAAAAACAAGTCACCACCAGTTCAACCTTAAAA
The DNA here is from genome assembly GCA_010134655.1 of Fragaria nilgerrensis. Lineage (NCBI taxonomy): Eukaryota > Viridiplantae > Streptophyta > Magnoliopsida > Rosales > Rosaceae > Fragaria > Fragaria nilgerrensis. The sequence continues at coordinate 679 of WPAB01000171.1, forward strand.
CTTAAATCGGATGTTATCCACATACACCGGTGCCACAAGAAATACCTCCAGGATCTCCACAATAATAATTTATGTGTAATTAAATGATTGGACACTGACCCGATCCATCAGTAATGCTAATTGCAAATAATCCATAAACAATTCATTTGAACAATTCTTCTACTCCAACAGTGGCTCTCCCTTCCCTCAGAAATATGAACACAATTCTAGTAACACTGGCATAACAGTTCCATGCAACATGGAAGACCTTTAACATGCCATTATCTCCTTTGTTTGTGTCCTAGTAACATAACTCCATGATAGGCTTTAAAATTGGGTCTCCAATCAAACCTTCATGTTTAATCTCCATGTTTCAATCTGCTGCTTAATCTTCTCTTATATCTCCATAAAAGTTAATATCCAATCAAAAACCTTTTACTTCCAAACCAAACTTCATTCCTTTAAACCACAAAATTAACAACTCATACAAGCATCTTAACTTCAGAACAGTCATAACAAAGCTCTTCCACTATCCAGCCTAGGTTAAAGGTTAAATCTCTCTCAACCTCCATACAACTTATTACTAGTCTGTAGTTTTCTACATAAAGCCTTAGACACTACCTAAGGTCCTAACTCAAACATCAAAACTTGGGAAAGCCCTACCCACACTTTCGTTAAAAAGAAAAACAACTATAGGAAAAGAAGATGGAATTTATGCAGAAGCAGGATAGGAGGCAAAAAAAAATATGCAACTTCTTCTAACAGCAAGCCTCTTACGTCCTTGAACATGCATCCGAAAGATTCATTCCCACCTGATCACAATTAAATCAGACAATCAGATCATTCATAAAAGTAATCCACAATGACAAATTATAACATTCACAACCATTTGTGTTACCGACAGTTATGGATCTATTAGTAGCGACCCCCCATATGATTGATTGGGCCCATAATGAGGTGAATGTGGACCAAATGAGACTGCACAATGAGATTAAAATACACATCATCATCATCATCATCTAACGTACGATGAAATCAGCAACAAATAGGCATTAACTGCTTACTTCAGGACCATTAATTGATGAGGGTAGAGATTGCTGCCACTCCATAGTATCTAAAAAGAATAAGCCAGTTATGAGTAACTAGTGAAGACATAGCCAAATATAACATTGAGGAAGAGATTAGCGAAATCTCCTTACCACTGTATGACCACTGTAATGGTTCCGCATGAAGCGTTGGATCATTATATAATTCAATCGTGGCCGAGCTCTATTAGGCTCCAAGTAATCAGGATCATAGTCTAAAAATAGCACAGTTCTATGAAATGAGGATCATAGAAGGATAGAGAAACAACAACAAAAAATAGAAAAGCTTACTCTCATTGGATGGACCTCATGCCTTGTGTCTATCACGTTCGTCATAAAAAGAAGGTTCATCAAAGCGACCACCCATATGTGGCCCATCAAAGTGACCCCCAATGTGTTGCCTATCAAAGTGACCGCCCGTGTGGCCCATCAAAATGACCGCCAGGTGTGGCCCATCAAATGACCGCCCGTGTGGCCCGTCAAATGACCGCCCAGGTGTGGCCCGTCAACATGACCACCCATGTGTGGCCCATCAAAGTGACTCCTCGTGTGTTGTCCCATCGAAGTGACCCCTCGTGTGTTGCCCAACAAAGTGACCCCATGTGTGGCCCATCAAAGTGACCCCTCCTGTGTGGCCCATAAGTGTCCTTGTGAGAATAAGGATGCCTCCTAGAAGGAGCAGGCATACCTCGGCCTCTATCAGGGGCACCATGTGAAGATCTATTGACATAGGGTCTTGGTGATGAAGCAACTCCAGAACCTCCACCAGATGAAAACTGGCCACCTCTGAAAAAGCCCCTTCTGCCCCTGGAGTGTGCACTACAGAATGAGTACGATATATGGGAATGGTGAATTGAAGATTTATAAACCTAATCATAAGCACTATAATAACCCTCGTCCACGAAACTCGGCATGTGGATTATCATAGTCACGTTCTTTGAAACCCCTGCCAGTTTGACCACGTCCACCATCATAAAATGTCTGTCAGTTGAAAATTTGCTCGATTGAACGCATGTCCACTGCGACCAAAATCCCTACCTACACGGTTATAGAAAGAAAAAATCAATGAAAAATCAAACTAAACTTGAAGTAATTATTTTATTATTTTCATTTTTATTTTATAGAAACCATCAGTAAGAAAATAATACAGAAAATGAACTCTACCGAATCTGAAACACTGCTGCCAGCACGGCCAATTCGAAATCCACCACGTATTCCACCCTTCACAGCCTGAGTTTTAGGCAAAGGATTTGAAAGTCTTGCTTTCACTTTTATCTGAAATTAAGCAACCAACATAAGTGTTTAATACGTTAAGATATACTTAAAGTATCAGATCCAACTGCTATGTTTTCCATGAATGACATGCAAACATCTGGCAAAAATTTCTATTCAGACACGGCATTGATATAGGTTGTAAACAGTTAAGTCATTACTATGTAATGTGCCAGATACCACATTATTTGTTTTGAAAAGATCGAAGAGGAAAAAAGAAACATACCTTTAAATTCCCATCATCCAGTGGGTGTATTGTTTATAACATTAACACACCCACAGCAGATTCATGGCTAGAGAAATCAACAAATCCAAAATCTTTTCGCTTGGCTGTAGACATATTTCGGGCCAGAACGACACGTACTATTTCTCCATGGCATTTAAACTGCTCTCTAACCTGTTTCTCGTCCCAATGAGGTGGAAGCCCGTCCACAAATATTGACTTCACTTGAGCCATGACCTCAGGGTCAGGCTCACATATAGGTTCAGCAAAGGCAACTTTGGCAGTTCTTTCAGGTGGCCAAATATAACATCAGGCTGCTGAAGCCTCTTATATGCAAGCATAGCACACCATGACAAGAGAACTCAACGAATGCAAAACCTCGGCTCAACCCTTCACGTTGAATATCTGGGACAAGGTTTATGTTCAACACCTTCAACCTCATAATCCTTTAGTTTTTGTCTAACCTGTCATCCGACATTATGATACAAGAGAGTAAACAATCCTGTAAAGAATATTCACAAAATTCTAAAGGTATTTATAGTCTGCGTTTTTATTTATTTAGGTTTACATTTAATATATCTCCTTCAAGTGATTCATGTATTCAGGAGAAAAATAAATAAACAAAAAATGATTGGTCACTTACCGCTTCCTTTGTCCACGTTGTGCAAATGTTACCATAGAACAATGTGGTATTGTCCTCACTGGGTGCTGTCCCGCATCGTTTCCCTCGAATCTGAAAATTGATAATTAGAATGGAGCATATAAAATAATTGAAACAGGAGAAGAGCAAAGTAAGATCCATACAGCAGGGTTTTTCATTTCAGACAAAGCACGCCTCCATGCTCCTTATCTTTGAACTCCACAAATGCATAACCCTTATTCTTATTAGTGAAGGATTCTTCTGTAACCTGACCTCAACTATCCCCAATCCTCTCAAAGACCCTCTCTCACGTCTTCCTCCTCAACATCCGGATCAAGACCATCAAGAAATATTCCCGCTCTTTCTTTATCTTGCGCTCCTTGCTATGGCGGTCAACTGCTTGTGTTCATCCTCCGATTTCACGCTTTTTCTTCATGATCCTCTGCATCATCTCCTGAAGTTCTTTCCTCTCCATGTTATCAAGATCAAGTTTTTTTCACCATACTCAATTCCCCATCAACATCACACATCTGTTTTGCAAGAACAGTATCTTCACCTTGTAGTCTTGTTTTGTCATTTTGTACCTTGTGAGCACACTCAGAATAGGTCTCCTCATTACTATCAGAATCCTTAGACTCTTCTTTTGTTCTGCTCTCACTTCCATTCTTTCTCTTACATCGCTGGGAAATCCATTTGGTGAAGACTTTGTAACCACCTCAACTATAGATTCTTCTATCTCACTAGGATCCTCTTCACCACAGGGTGGCTCATTTTTCATAGACTTTGTACCAGATTCTTCTATAGCAACAGAATTTTCTCCGTCACGGCGGGTTGATTCTCTAAAGACCTTGCAACCTCCTCAACTACAGATTCTTCTTTCTCAACGTGATCCTCTTGATCACAGGGCAGCATACTCTCTGAAGACTTTGCAACCTCCTCAAGTACAGATTTCTTTCTCAACGTGATCCTCTTGATGGACAGGGTAGCAAACTCTCTGAAGACTTTGAACCTCCTCAACTACAGATTCTTCTTTCTCAACACGATCCTCTTCATCACAGGGCGGCACACTCTGTGAAGACTTTGTAACCTCCTCAGTCACCGATTCATCTAATACAGCAGGATCCCCTCATCACTGGGCGCACATTCTCAGAAGACTTTGCACCCCTCTCAACTACAGATTCTTCCATCTCAATAGGAACCTCTTCATCTTCACTAGGATCTATTTCTACTCCAACATCCCCTTTTTCATCTGTTGCCGAAACTCCAGCATTCTCAGCGGCCGGTACTTCTGCCTCAACAGCTGTTTCTTCCCTCCCTGCATTCTCAATCCTCCTCCGTGAAACTCCACATCCTCAATATCTGCCTTTTTCTTCTTACTCGCTGCCTTCCTTTCGCTTTCGCAGACTCTAGCTGTGCCGAAATATCACCGATGCCGGTTGTCCTGTCCTGCTCTCCGGAAATCCTTCTCGCTATTGATGCAGTTGCCGCACCAGCTTTAGTGCCCGGGTCCCCTTAGCACTACCAGGCGACTCCTCCTCGGCTAGTAATTCAACCACAAGTCAATCAGTAGTTCTACACTAACACTCATCAACAAACTCAAGCAGCTACTAAATCATTCATCTACAAAACTAATCGCTAATATTATGCTTAATTCTTTAGCCAATTTAATACTAAGCTACTGATTTTCAAGAGTAACAATCTCAATTTGCAAAATAATACTCCTAATCAGTTAACCTGATAATCTGAAGTTCGCAATGAAATAGCGAACAACTCCATCAGTTTAATCCGTACCTGAAGATTGACGGCGCTTGAAGCAGCAACCGGAGTGGTTTCAGTCCTATTGACCTGCTTGGCTGCTCTGGCAGAACTCCGCTTCGTCTCGACGGTTTTAGGAGTCTCTGTTGACGGCGACGGCTTTGCTTTGGAGGCCGATTTTCTCACCGGCGGCGTTTTCTTCGCCGTAGGCGACGGCTTCGAAACGCCGGCATTGCGAGTTTTCATGCTGGTTATACTCACGGTTAAAAATCCCTAGACTACCGGATAAGGTTAGGGTTTGGTAATCGAAGCTTGAAGCACGTCACCGGAAATTTTGATTTGACTGGTGGCGGACCACGGTGGAGCTCCTGAGTCCTCACGCAAATGAAGCTTTATTTTCCAGTGTCGTTTTGGTATATAGGAGCAGGAAGGCAAAGTGGCAAAACTACCTGAAGCGACGTCGTTTTATAAACGAAACCCAACCTCGTTCGCGCCGGTTATAATACACGCGCGGACCTTTTATGGCTCAACTACTCGGAAGTCGGAAGTCACTGAAACGCTGCGTTTTGGTCGTTAGAACCGCCGAACTATGGGTGCCACAGAATCCTCACTCTCGAGCTCACAGGTAGTTGAGCTTATCAACTCCATTTTTTTTTTTTAATTTCTTAATTTAATTGATTATAATTAAAATTCTTGTTATGCGTGCAGAGGCGGCCGGCCGATGAAATCACCACCGTGTCGGAGCGATCGGAGGTGGCCGATCCTATACTAGAGAGGCTGAAGTCGCTAAGAATTGTGAGTTGTGTGTTACGGCATTTCAAATTAGGATTGATTTGAGAGGAGAAATTAGTTAGGGTTTGGATTGATGACAGTAAATTGTTGATTACAGTCGACGCCGTTATTGACTTCACCTCCAAGTGAGGGTAGCTTGACTGACATTTTAGTCAGGAAGCCTTCGTCTTCTTCAGCTCCTAGTAAGCTTCTTCTTCTGCACTTTTTATGGTTATGAACTTATTTACAGCATTATAAATTTCAATTCTTGAGCTATAAGCACAGTGGTTGAATTGAATAGGTGCTTTGTGTTGTCTATGCAACATAGTCGCAAAGTGGAAATTGTTAGGTGATGAGGTGGATTGTTCATTGGTTTGTTCTGAATTGTCTATATAGGTATTGTGGATCCGAAAGTGCTATTGGAACTCTTTGCGATGTACCGCGAGTGGCAAGAGGAGAATGTCAAAAGGGAGCCAAAAACAGGTTTGCATTGATGCTGTTGATTTTTTAGTTTCAAAAGTATAACAGATGTTGCAGAACTTCATTTTGTCTTCTTTATCTTGAGGGGTTAGTTAATGTAGACTGAAAGTCCGGGGAGCATATTGATTGATTTTCAAAGTTAATGGAGAATATTCGAATTCGTGTTTTGTAGTGATCTTCAGTGTGATGAATCATAGAATTTAAAGCACGAGTGATCTTTGGAGTCGTCCTTATGCTCCTCCATGAGGCCAACATTTGCTTTACACTATGATTTAGTTATTATGATCTCTTCTAGTTTTTAGTTTTGTTGATGAGCTGACTTCTATTACTATCATCACACTCGAGTGGTACGATGCATTACAGAATAACTCAGATTCGTTGCTACTTGTGATTAGTATTTCAGCCAGATTGCTTGTTTAACTGGGCTGCCTTGGATTTTCATTAAATGCTCTAGGACTATGTGATACTACCGTGATAGAATGAAAAGCTGAACTGAAGCAAGGGGATCATGGTTAACTCTGAGATCAGTTAAACAAAATTTCAGAGGTGGTTGACAGCTTCAATGAAAATGTTCCAAGGAAACTTAAAAAAAAAGCTCTTCCTCCTTAATCTTTTGATACTATGGCTAGCTGGTTCTCTGAACAAGTTCTACCAACTGTGCATTCATATGTCGTTGCTCAAATATGACCGAGTTGTACCCTGTTATTCTCATGTTTTGACAATCAAATTTTACGAATTTTGTGGTTTGCTCTTTCTTTTAAGAACCTGTTTTGCCTATACATTACGAATTTAAGATTTGGGAAAGACTGGCAGCATATTGGATTTATTTGATTTTCCTGCCCACCTTTCTCTCCACAAGAACTATGTAACTAACATTGTGGTTTGATGATAATTGCGACAGGAAGAGATAGAGAATAAGATAGAAATTGCGGATGCGTTGGCTGCTAAACTTCAAAAAACGTTTTAATTATTCAGTGACAGCAATGAAGACATCCTCACAACATTTATCTGGAGGTAAATTGATCTCATCATATATGTTTTTCCACTAGGATCGTTTGCCTTAATAGATTTGATGGACCTAATAGATGGTAAAATTAGTTGTACAGCTTGTGACATTAACCTTTTCATTGAAACATGGACACAGTTTATGCATTGCAGGTAGAGCTTGGGGAACTTAAAGGAAGGTTGACGGAGGTTATTAGCAACTGTGATGCAGTGTGCAAGAGAATATCTGCCGAGGGACCCGAATCTCTTCGGTCATCTGTTAAACCGTTAGTTATCTGCACTGCACAGTATGAAGACCAATCTAATTCATCTGATATGCAAAGAGATCCACCCCAAGTCTACCTTCTGCCGAAACCAAGTTAGACTGATTCTGTTTTCTTTCTTTCTTGTACAAATACTTTGTAGAGCCAGTGATTCCAGTGACAAAACATTTGATCCTAAAATATCATTGTTGATTACCAAGTATATCTATTTCCAGAAAATGGGCGAGTTTTAGAGAGTGAAAGTGATGCTGTTGTCTCTCACTCTTTCTCACCGAATAGAAAACGAAAAGGACAGAAGACAACCCGCCAGGATTTTGTGCTTTTTCTTGTTCTTACTCTTCCTCCTTTCTATTAAAGCTAGTAAGAAACATCCATTTATAAGATCCACGTGAAGTGTAGGAATCCCAATCACCGACACAAAAGTGAACTGATATTACTGAACCAATATTATTGTAAAATGAAAGGGATCTCGATCCCATCGTATCCCAGTGAGCTTCACTATGTAAAACATGAACTGCAACAATAATTCAACTGTAGAAACTGCTGAAATAGAATGAATGAACTTGCAGAAAAATCAAAAAACCTTCAGAAGAAAGATCGAGGAACAATAAATTACTACAACTGTAGAATCCATCCAACTAACCCACATTATCACTTATGTGAACCAAAAATGGGAGAACAAATCGCAAAAATCATGGTTGTTGCTGGGCATCCATGTATCCATCAACAAGAACCTTCTCCCTCTTGGCCAACTCGACATCTTCATCCACCATCATCTTCACCAGCTCCTGAAACCCAACCTTCGGCTTCCACCCAAGAATCTTCTTCGCCTTGCTTGCATCTCCTTTCAGATTATCCACCTCCGACGGCCTCAGGTACCTCTTGTCAAGCAAAACATGATCCTTCCAATTCATCCCACATACCCAAATGCCACCTCCAAAAACTCCTCCACCGTATGCGACTCCTCGGTGGCCACAACATAGTCATCAGGCTTCTCCTGCTGCAGCATCATCCACATTGCCTCCACATAGTCACCCGCAAACCCCCATCCCTCGAAGCATTCAAATTCCCCAAGAACAGCTTGCTCTGCAGCCCGATTTTGATCCGGCCCACGGCCCGAGTGATCTTCCTTGTCACGAAATTCTCACCCCTCCTCGGGGATTCGTGATTAAACAGAATGCCGTTACACGCGTAGAGCCCGTAGGCCTCGCTAGCGGTAGTTCACGGGTGTACCAATGCGCGCGCATTTCGAGGCGGCTCGTAAGGGGATCTGGATTGGATGAAACGGCGTCGTCTCGGACTGAGGAGGGGGGGTGGCGCCGAACATCTCGGAGGAGCCGGCCTGGTAGTACTTGACGTTTTTCCTCCCAGTGGCGTCCACGTGGTTGCGGACGGCCTCGAGGAGGCGGAGGGCGCCGGTGGCGACGACGTCGGCGGTGTAGTCAGGGATCTCGAAGGAGACGGCGACGTGGGACTGGGCGGCGAGGTTGTAGACCTCGTCGGGGGCGATGGTGTCGAGCCAGCGGCGGAGGGAGGAGCGTCGGTGAGGTCGGCGTAGTGGAGCTTCATGCGGGCCTTGTGGGCGTTGTGGGGGTCGATGTAGATGTGGTTGATCCGCGGGTGTTGAAGTTGGAGGAGCGGCGGATCAGGCCGTGGACGTCGTAGCCTTTGTTCAGGAGAGAAACTCCGTCAGGTAGGAACCGTCCTGGCCGGGATACCGGTGATCAGGGCCACCTTGCGAGTCTCCTCGCCGTTGGATCCGGATCCGGATCTGACGGTGGTCTCGTTTGGTGTCGCCATTGTTGGTTTTCTTGAGGTAATGGGAGGACCGAGTCTTCTACTAGTGCTGGGTTTAATTCTTCGCGAGACGAAATGATGGGTGGGTTTTAAGGACGGATCCGAGTCGCTGGTGGTGGCTCTGTGTTTGGACAGTGACGCGCTTTTAGCGGTAAAATGAGAGGCCAATAAGAGGGAGACACGTCGGACTGATTTTGGTCAAATTATGAAATAATTTGTTACCAACCGTCGTTAAATTTGTTACCAGAATTGTCACCCTGTTGAATATTATACTCGTTTTACGAATGTTATGTTGGGCTTATTTTGCTGAGTGCTATATGAGAGTGGACTATTAGATTTGTACAAAGTTGGACCATTGAATTGTGAGAGTTTGGTCTACAGTAGATTATCTACTAAAACAAGCCCATTCTATAATTATGATCCAAGGCCAGCAGCGATGGCTGGTTGCTGGTAGAGACATATTTTGATGTAATTTTTTCGAATGCGTCGCTAATTCGTATGTCGACTATTTGCTTGTTTGTGTTTGAGTTTCTGAATCTGTGTTATAAATATTGAAAAGGTGCACAATCTCTATGCTTTCCGCCAAGATACAGCAACAAAGCTAGAAGCATAAAAGGCCCATGAAGGTATATATTCTTTGTTTGCAACCAATTTCTCATTATCTCAAGGTTTAATAAAGAAATACGGGAAGCTACTCAAAACAACGAATCCGTACCAAGCTCAAATAAGATGTTTTATCCACGAATACTCTGGTGGAAATGTTATGTAAACCAAGGAGCAAACAATATTCTCGAAACTCATTCTAAGGGTCATTGTGACTTCATCAGGCTACAATCATTAGCTTAATTCTGAAAAATTCTATTAAAACATATGTATTTTCTGAACATGTTCCTTAGTCTTTTCTATGTACATGAGAAACTAAATTTCTCACTAGTTTCCCTACGAGGTGTAGGGAATGCCGGGAAAGTAACTAGGAATATATTTTACTTTTCCTTCAAATGTTTGGTTTATGCATGACATGAATAGAAAAGCAAGTAACATTAAGTTACCAATTATATCATTTAATAAAATATAAAAATTTAAGATTCAAAAGTTTTGTGGATAATTTAGTAATAACATCTATTAAAATAATATTTAAAAAATAACAATTAATATTGAGAAAGTACGAAAGAAATGGAATCTTATGATCTAATTTCCCATCTATTTTTCCTAATAACAGTAAAGTATTTTCTTTATTTATGTGTGCCAAATAAAAGAAATAAACAATTTTCAACCAAACGAGACCATATCGAAAATCTGTCAATCATAATCCTCAATCACACAAGTGAAGAAACTGTAGATTGCCGACAGAAAACGTAAACCTCACGCACCAAACCCTAAATAGTGTCCACAACAATACGCCAAACAAAATCAGAGCCGTCCATCTATAAATCTCTAAACCAAGCGTACACCGTATATCACGGCGACCATACCCATTCAACATATGTGTGCGCAGCTGTTTCCAACCTAATCAAAAACCTGGGGTCCTACACTAAATTACGGAAATACCCCCACACCATGTTTAAAATTACATCGAAAAACTAGGGAACCGAAACCGAAACCGGAAGGAACAGATCTCTCTCTCCACTATATAACCAGGGCTCGCGCCTCGTTCTTTGAGCGACGCAATCGTCAAAACTAGGGCATCTCTATCTTATCTTGGTTCTTCTTCTTCTCTTAAGTTTCTGGGCGGCGCTAGGGTTTCGAAATCCGAATCTCGATTACTACGATATATTACGAATCTGTTTATAAAGCCTGTGTTGTTTCTTCTTCGATTAGTAAGAAAAAATTTGTAGTAAACTTGAATCTGAAGCGTGTTTGAATATGAGAATGAATATGAAGCGATCGAGGAAATCAATTTCTGGGCTCCTGGAGTAAACTTTGTCAGGTATAATCGCAAAATCTATAAATTTTGGATTTTCTTTTTAATTTGTTTGAGTTTGGATCCGAGGCTGTTCTTAGATTTGTTATTAAAATTTCCAGATTCCTGCGATTTCGTTTTCGATTTCCCATCCTAATTATCAAGAAAGCAACAACCTGATATGATTGATTAGATTATTGTATTAATTTTATATTTGCTGTTCAAAGAGGGATTGAACAATTGGATTGCAATTGATAAAATAAGAAAGAAAAATGGAAAAATGGAAAATGAAAGGGAAAGCAATGCAATACTGGCAGTGATAATGGTTTGAATTCTTGAATAGATCAAGACAATGACCGATATGTGGTTATGAAATATGTTAATCGACGAAAACAAGATGAAAATCAGATGGTTTAATTTGATTGGGAAGATAGGAGATGGGGATCGCCATAAAAATCTTTGACCCTATCAATGAACAGAATGATTTTATCAAAGGATCAATAGAAGATCAATAGAAATTATGAAAGTGAAAGTGAATCAAGAGACTTAAAAATGTGGATTGATTGCTGTAAAATCTTAAATTCAGATAAAAGTAAATCATGTGTCTTGTTTCTAATTATGTTTTGACCCAGTTCAAGATCGAAAACAACCGCTTTAGAAAATACTCAAATATGATAGCTTGTACATATTATGATAGCATGTGAAAACATATCTTTCATTAATGGAAACATGAAATACTATTATTCCACAATCATCCTGTCTAAATTAAGGCAGTTGATAGTTTAACGGTTTTGATATCTGAGTACTTGTCTGTAAATGTCGTTCTATATATAAAACGCTTGAGTTCAGAAGTTTTAAAACGCTTGAGTTCAGAAGTTTTGAGCTTATAACAGAACGCGTAAGTTCAGGAGTCTGAGCTTATAACTTCATATGGCTTATACTTCGGTAGTCGATTCAAAAGGTGTTCCTGATCATGGAAATATTTTCAGAATTAAAGTTTTTTTTTGTTCCAAAATATAAACTTTTCCCGATTTCTCGGTTATGTTACGTAAATCCTAAAAAAGCGTTCAAGATTATTGGAAACATACTTATGAGCTGCTCAAGAGAGAGTGTGTGACTAGAATTGCCTTCTTACCTCTTCATTTTCAGGAATAGTTTCTACTGCATATCCTTTTCGGATTGAAAATAAGAGCTACCAGTTGCATAGAGCCACACTATCTACATAATAGGGTTAGGGTGCATTTTGTTTGTAAGATAAATGTCTGTCATAAATTCTGTATTATCCATTTTTGTTAGAAATTAAACGACAGAAGGCGTTCTTGTCGTATTCAGATAGCTTTTAACTGAAATAACTCATGAAGTCAACCAAAGTTCAAAAGTCTTTGCCATAGGATCAATACTAGATCCCCAAACAGCTATATTACCCATGATGATTGTGCTGCTTCGTAGATGTTAGAATGAAAATAAGAAAACCCTTGACATGTAGCCTTTTGTTGATAGCAATTTATGTGAAGTATGGGAGTCATATCAGCCATTTTGTAACACTTAACTAGGTTTCGTTCAGCTATTAGGTTGTCAGATGGGTCAAATCGAAGATTTAACAAACACTAGTACAAAATTTGTAGCATACAACTTTGATTCTGCTTGTTTATAAAGAAAATGATTGGTGAGAAAATTTAAATTCTCAATATCATGCTTGTGCTCGGCTGCATTTGTATGATTTTTCCATGATGGCGCTTTCATATCTTGCAGAATTGAAAGTATAACATCCTATAATGTCTCTGTTTCTAAAATGATCCATGTTCTATATTTCTGTCAAATGATATCTCTTTGACATTTTATAGAAATATTAAAGATTGTTCTGACTTAAGTTTTGGCTTTAAATAGGTGAAGCTGTTCTCTCTTTGGATTGTCCTGTGGAAGTTGGCATGAAATATCAAGGTCAGTTTCAAAAAAAGGCATCAAGTATGTTGCATTCGAGTTCTTTTGAAGCCAATGATAGCCCGCCTGGGTTTGAAGTCAGTATCTCTATGAAGCAATCTAAGCTGCAACATTTCCCCATCCCTCAGATCAAATGGCAATGCCCTCCCAAGGTAAGCAGATGATATATCTTTGTTAAAAACGATACTATGCTAGTGATTCAAAAGACTAGTTTGTTTCTTTTTCTCAAACATGTTTCTGCTCATTTCGAATTTAAGAATAAAAATGCATATCTGTTATATTTGTACTTGATGTATTGATTCAAATGTTTTTATTTTATTTAACAGCTTATTATGAGTGAGGACTGGTGTGTAGCGGCTGGTGAGGAAAGTGAAGAAGCCAAGACTCAAAAAATACGAGAGATGGAGGCAGTGCTTGAGGCTGTATATCCTCGATTTTCTGCAATTCCACCTAGGTAAGGTTTATCTCTTATTATATCTGGTAGTATGTTTGCTAGTAGGTTATTTCTCATATAACTGAGCTTGGTCATCGTTTCCCTCTTGCAGCCCCACTGTTTCTTTCGATGTAGAATGTGAGCGTTATGATCATAGCCTCACTCCTTGTGTCCCCATCAATCCAATTGAAGAAGAGTCCCAAGAAGATCAAGATCAAGAACATCTAACACCAGCAAACACCACTGTAGTATCTCAGACCCAAGGTCTGTTGGCATCTGGAACTGAAAATGCGTCAGAGTCCAGCCCTCCTGGTTTTGAGCAAGCACATACACCAGGAAAGTTACCTAATGAAAGTGCTGATTTTACGGCTGTTGCCTCAGCTGCATTAACCGCAATGATGAAAAACAGTGAGAAAGAAAGTATGATCGATACCGATTTGCTTATTAAGATTCTGAACAATCCGAAAATGCTCCAGAAATTGATTATACAAGGACCACAAGCCAATACAGGAATTGCATCAATGAACACACGTACTACACCAAGTTCAAAGACGGTAACTCCCTATGTCCCTCATCCCTTTCGAATTCTGATATGCCAAGGACTCCAGGTGGTAACTACCATATGCCAGGTAAAGTTCAGCCAGAAACTGTTCAAGTACCTTCCTTCTCCAGCCCTCAAGCTGACCATGCTATATTGCCTAGACTGCCAAATCAGACACAACCCCCATTAAGTATATTACCTCAACAGAACATGGCTCCCTTAGGATCTTTCCCAGTCCAGGAACCCGGAACTGTCAAGGACATGAACTACTATAAGAACCTCATTAGGCAACATGGAACAGATAATAAAGAAATGCAGGACCCCATTTTTCCTAAAAATGGTGATAATTTCTTGACGGACTTGAAAATGTCTGTAAATTCCAACCCACCAGAAATGAAGGCCAAGAATTTGAAACGTTGCATGTTTTTCAAAAGTGCCAAGGGGTGTCGTAAGGGTGCTAATTGTGAATACGTGCACGACATGTCGTTAAATTGGCGAACTGGTATGGAGGCCCAAAGTGCCAAGAGAATGAAACTAAATGGGGTCAATAATAAGGGGAGGGGTATGTTTTAGGCGGTAATTGTCAGTAGTAAAATCTGTCCTTTTTTCCAATTTGTAAAAAAGTTTGGAAGGGTAGAAAGACTTTGAGACACAGGTAGGTTTTTCGTTTTGTATTTACTCATGCAATTTGCAAAGGTTAATGAAATTGTTTTTTGATTATTTTGTTTGTTCTACACTGTACTTGGGCGAAGCTTTCCGATCATGAATATGGCCCATCAGCTCAAAAGGCAAAGACAGACCCAAAAGCGTGATGTTGGCCTTTGTATATTTGATGAATGACATCCTATTATTGATGAATGACTTGTAGATGTTTGGAAGTTTGGGAGAAGTGATGAAAACAAGAAGTTTCATTTTCGATTATTTCAGCCTTTGCAAATTTTCCTTTTACCTTCTTTTAAGTTCTTCACCTCTTTTCATATGAATCAGGTAGAGTGGATGTAAAACGAACCTGTAATGTAACAAGTATTCTACTTGAGATAAATTTTAAGTCCTCCGATAGAGAATTCCCAAAGTAACTGAAAAAGATAAAAATTATTTTATGATTTTGGACCATGGTACACGTGGTAATTCAGGTTGATGATTTTAGTTCATATGAGATTTACATATGTGATTTACATATGTCCAACTAGTTATCTTAGTTCAACTTTTTGTTTAACCTCCTCCATACCCTACCAAATTCGAGTGATACCATTGGTTCGGACTTCGGATGCCACATGACAGTGCTACACATGTAATAACTATTCTGGTAATAGTAGCAAAACTATCGTATATGTCGACTATACAAACGTCAAAAATGTTTTCATTTTATTAAAACATGAATAGTTTTCATTTTATCAAAACTATTAAAACATGAATAGTTTTGATATTTTCATTTTAAAAAGTGGCCGGACGAAGTGTGTGGATTGTAATTTAGGGTGTGTAAATTTCACTCCCGTAACATATCATAGTGTTTTTATTCTTCATACTTCTTAGTTTCTTACAATAATGGCTATATAGATTTATCTCTCGAGTCTTCATACTAACGTGATGAGAGAGAGAGAGAGAGAGATAAACTCATACACCTGAAGATTAAGGCCTAAACAGCTGCACTACACCATCCGCAGGGGCGGAGCCTTTAAGGGGCAGGAGGTGGTTGTGGCCCTCGCAGCGATTTCAAAAGCTCCACTTATTAGCAATAAGTTCAAGTTTGGTATATAGTGGTCCTTCAGAATTTTGTTTAAGTCCACCACTAACCATCCGTCATAACTACATGCACAAATTTTATTCAATTCAATAGAAGCAAATTAATTGCTACATTAGTTTTGATCATAATAATTCCATATATCTTTTTCGTTTTCAGTTGCACTGCTCACCAATAGCGAGCCCTGATATAGGCATTTTGGAAGAAAACAAGGTACATGTGAGAATAATATATATTGATTCACATTGCTAGCTGCACAATTAAATCACACTGGGACAAAACCAGCAAGACTTGCAGGTACTATAGTTTGAGCTCGAGGAGACAGACCCGATATTCTCGATCACATCTGGCAACTTGTGAGACGAAACGAAACTGGTTTATATTAGTTTGTGTGGTAGTGAATTAGTTAAACCCCAAATCACATTATGAAATGGAAAAATAGATCGAAAATGGAAACTGATCGAAACCCACCAAACAGTTTTGTGGTTCTGCCTACAACTCATCTCTCAATATAACCTGACCCAATTTGCAGCATGCAAGGTCGGTTTCTGCAGCCAAACTGACCAGAGTCATGTGGGAGAGACGAAGAGAGAAAGAGCCTTGTATCGGAAAAAAGTGGTGCAGCTTGCATAATATCTTCCATGCAAATTCAGGTTAATTTGTTCACCTGAGTAAGACGTCGACCCAGGAGAACATCATCTTCGATTCTTCATTTCTTCAAATTAAAACTGGTCGGGGCAACAAGATCAATCGAGTGATAGAGAAGGAATGCCGTGCAGGATATTATCTATAGCTAGGGCAAGATTTTGATTAGGATTAGTGGAATTTTCTCAAGTGCTAACCCATTTGGAAAAATGCCAAATCAGATGTTTGATTATTGAGTTGCCATCATCATCATCGATCATCATCAATTCATCACTATCATCGTCACCCTGAAATATTTTTCTGATTATTCAAAAAAAAAATATTCTGAAGCAAACAATTTATTTTCTATTTGTTATATGACTTATATCTATCTGCACATTTGAAACGACTAAGTTTTTTTTTTTAAGAAGATAAATAAATTACAACGATGAGGCTCACACAAGAAGAATCCAAAAAAAGGAGCCAGCCTGCCCCGGACCAATATAATACTAAGTTGTACTGAGAATATAAGATCATCTTAATTTGCAATGAGGTTAAACTAATTACGGATGACCAATATATATACAATCACATCTTATTCAAGAAAAGCATGTAACACGCAAATGACACAATTAGTGACATGCATATGGAAAACTGGATGAAGCGACAGCAAACATCGATCATATATGATTAAGAAGTAAGACCTTCAACTATATGTTGGAATTGAATCACTAATAACAATGTTAACAAATGATGATGTCAATTAAAGAGGTCTATGACAGGTTTCGTTGATCACTACGTACATTCTCATGTGAGCTTTGTGTCACACCCTGCAAGTTTTGGCCTTGGTCTAGAAGGGTCCGGAGCCTCATTGGATACTTCTTGGAAGGGAGCATTGTAGACGTATCCAGAATGTTCTAGGATACTCTACAAGTATCAAGGAAGGATACGGAAGGCTCTAGAAGAATACGGAGTATCGGAGTATCAAGACGTATCTAGAAGTCTCTAGGTTATCCAAGTGTATCCAAGTTGTATCTAGAACCATCTAGGCTTGTAAATATGTAGAGTTCTCTAGAATTTCCCAAGGGGCATGGTTGCCTATAAATAGGAGGCACCACCCCTCATTTGGGGCAATCAATCAAGCAAGCATTCAAGCATTGTAAAGCTTTCATACAATCAATACAAGTTTCCCTTCTTAAACTCTTTTGAGTTCTAGCCAAGTGTTGTGTGCTAGTTAGGCTGACTTAGCGCAAGGAGAAGCTAAGGCCGCACGAGAGCTTTAAGGAAAAGATAAGCCCGTGACAGTTGGTATCAGAGCCAGGTTCGGCTCAAACTAAGATTGGCAAGCAAAGCAACATGGCAAGAGGAGGATCCAAGGTGACGCTAGTTGAGGGAGAGCAACACGATGCTGGGGAATCAGCATTGGCTGCCGGCACTCCTCATGTGGTCGAGCAACTAGTCGGACGCGAAGAGGCAAGCGAGCCGGAGGTTCCAAAGAAGAAACACTTGAAGGATGTCATAGCCGATATCGACTCACGACTATCCGAGGTGGAGGGGTTCGTGAGTGGCATGGAGACCCGAGTGGAGGAACTAGACCAAAGAGCGGATGGTCTAGAGGAGGAGGACTCCGTCATCCACGTCGCGATGAAGAGCATGACCATCAAGTTCGAGGATGCCTTGCGGGAGGAGGTTGCCAAGATTCGCGAGGAGTTCATGGGGGAATTCGCGACTATGCGACAAGTCCACGAGAGGGAAATGCAAAGCGCCCTTGCACGCATGGAGGAGATGCGCGAGGACTTAAACCTTTGCAAGAGGGCAGTAGCGTCGGGTGGTCCAAGCACGAGTGGTGCTGCCATGGAGGTAAGGCGCGTGGAAGTGCCGAAACCTAAATCCTTTGGAGGCGCACGCAACGCACGAGAAGTTGACAACTTCTTATGGGGGCTGGATCAATATTTCGGAGCCGTGGGCATCGCGGAGGAGGACGCCAAGATCAAGAGCGCAGCTCTATACCTCACCGACACCGCCATGCTATGGTGGCGAAGGAAGAAGGGAGATATTGAAAAAGGTACGTGCACCATCACAACCTTTGACGATTTCACTAAGGAGCTTAAGAAACAATTTTATCCCGAGAATGCCGAGGAAGAAGCAAGGGCTCGTCTTCGACGGCTCAAGCAAGCGAGCACCATCCGCGACTACATAAAGGAGTTCACAACCTTGGTGCTCGAAATCCCCGATATGTCCGATAAAGACGCCCTTTCTACTTCATGGATGGTCTCCAACCATGGGCTAAGACCGAGCTACGACGTCGTGGGGTGCAAGACCTTGCGAGCGCCATAGCCGCGGCCGACGCCCTAATCGACTACTCAAATCCGAGGGAGTCCGTGAGCAAACCAAAAGAAAAGAAGGGTGGCTATGTCAAAGGTGGGGGAGACAAAAGCCAACGTAAAGAGGAGCCGCGACGACTTAAGGCCTCGGGATGGAACAAAGACAAGGGCAAGGCCGAGGAAGCAAAGGGGGCGAAGCGACCAAACGATAACAAGTGCTTCCTATGTGATGGGCCGCATTGGGCGAGGGATTGCCCACAAGAAAAGCTCTAAGTGCACTCTTGGGGAGTCGTCAAGGTGATGAGGAAGCCGAGGGCGGCAATGGTGCACACATGGGGTCGTTGCAAATGCTCAATGCAAACCGATCCACGCCCAAGACTCAATCGAAGGGGCTGCCCTTCGTGGACATCCAAGTCGATGGGAAGCCCGCGCGAGCCTTGCTCGACACGGGGGCGACTCACAACTTCATGTCTATCGAAGAAGCTCGTAGATTGGGGTTGAAGGCGAGCAATGGAGGGGGCTCCATCAAGGCGGTGAACTCACCCGCCAAACCAATCGAAGGTGTTGCTCGAGGAGTCAAGCTAAGCATGGGTGCTTGGAGTGGAAATCTCGACTTCTCGATCGTGCCAATGGATGATTTCCAAGTCGTCCTAGGGATGGAATTCCATGACCAAGTGAAGGCAATATCGATGCCATTTGCCAACACTTGTGCATAACCGAGGGGGAGAAGGCGTGCATGGTGCCAACAACGCGAGTCGCGACCAAGCAAGGTACGATGTTGTCGGCGATGCAATTCAAGAAGGGGTAAAGAGGGATGAGGCGAGCTACATGGCTGTTCTCAAGGAGTCCGACGATAAAGTCCCAAGCCTTCACGAGGACATGCCAAAGGAGGTGGCCGATGTACTTCAAGAGTTCAAGGATGTGGCACCATCCGAGTTGCCAAGGAGCTGCCACCAAGGAGGGAAGTCGACCATCAAATCGAGTTAGAACCAGGGGCCAAGCCACCCGCCATGAGCGCCTATCGCATGGCGCCTCCCGAACTCGCGGAGCTAAGAAGGCAATTGAAGGAGTTGATCGATGCGGGATTTATAAGGCCTTCGAAAGCACCATTCGGCGCCCCGGTATTGTTTCAAAAGAAGAAGGATGGTTCGCTTCGGATGTGCATAGACTACCGGGCACTCAACAAGGTGACGGTGAAGAACAAGTACCCGATCCCTCTCATCGCCGATCTCTTCGATCAGCTAGGGCATGCGCGCTACTTCACCAAGCTGGACTTGCGTTCGGGATACTACCAAGTGCGCATAGCGGAAGGAGACGAACCAAAGACCGCGTGCATCACAAGGTATGGCTCGTTCGAATTCTTAGTTATGCCATTTGGACTAACCAACGCACCAGCTACCTTTTGCACGTTGATGAATAAGATCTTCCATCCCTACCTCGATCGGTTCGTGGTCGTCTATCTTGACGACATTGTGGTGTATAGCCAAACCTTGGAGGAACATAGAACACTTGAGGGAAGTGTTCAAGGTCCTCCGTGAAAACAAGCTATACATCAAGAAGGAGAAGTGCTCCTTTGCGCAACAAGAGGTGTTGTTCTTAGGGCACAAGATCAAGGATGGCAAACTCATGATGGAGGAATGCAAGGTGCAAGCCAACCAAGATTGGGAGCCGCCCACGAAGGTGCAAGAGTTGAGATCTTTCCTTGGGCTAGTGAACTACTACCGCCGCTTCATTCAAGGATATTCGGCGAGGGCCGCACCATTAACCGACCTTCTCAAGAAAGGCAAAACTTGGGAGTGGTCGACAAAGTGCCAAGAAGCATTTGATGACTTGAAGAAGGCCGTGTGCGAGGAACCTGTCCTAGTCCTACCCGATCACACGAAGCCATTCGAGCTACACACCGACGCATCCGACTTCGCTATTGGAGGAGTTCTTATGCAAGAGGGGCACCCTATTGCCTACGAAAGTCGGAAGCTCAACGAGACGAGAGGCGCTACACGGTGCAAGAAAAGGAGATGACCGCGATCATTCATTGCCTAAGGGTGTGGCGACATTACTTACTTGGGAGCAAGTTCGTGATCATGACCGACAACGTAGCGACAAGCTACTTCCAAACACAAAAGAAGCTGAGTCCCAAGCAAGCTCGTTGGCAAGACTTCCTTGCGGAGTTCGACTATGTGTTGGAATATAAACCGGGTAGGGTGAATGTCGTGGCCGACGCCCTAAGCCGAAAGGCGGAGCTAGCGAGCATAAACGTGTCGCAAGCTGCTAGCCCTTTGTTGGAGAAAATCAAGGAAGGGACCAAGGCTGATCCACAAGCTCAAAGCCTCATTGCGATGATCAGCGAAGGGAAGACGCGAAGGTTTTGGCTCGAGGATGGCATCCTTTACACCAAAGGCCGACGCATCTATGTACCGAAGTGGGGCAACTTGAGGAAGGACATGATCAAGGAGTGTCATGACTCCTTGTGGGCTGGCCATCCAGGTATGCGCCGAACCCTTGCTCTTTTGAAGTCCACTTATTATTGGCCAAGGATGCGCGATAGCGTCGAAGAGTACGTGAGGACATGTCTTGTGTGCCAACAAGACAAGGTAGTCCAGCAACAGCCAGGGGGCTTACTCGATCCTTTGCCTATTCCGGAGAGACCGTGGGAGAGTGTCTCGATGGACTTCATCACTTGCCTGCCGAAATCTGAGGGGTTCGGAAGCATCATTGTGGTAGTAGATCGATTCAGCAAGTATGCAACCTTCATGGCTGCATCCGCTGAGTGTTCCGTGGAGGAAACTGCGAGGCTATTCCTCCACAATGTGGTCAAGCTATGGGGAGTTCCGAGCAACATCGTGAGCGATCGAGACCCGCGCTTCACGGGAAGGTTTTGGACGGAGCTGTTCAAGATGTTGGGGACAGACTTGAACTTTTCGACAAGTTTTCATCCTCAATCCGATGGACAAACGGAGCGCATCAACTCACTCTTGGAGCTCTACCTGCGGCACTATGTGAGTGCCAACCAAAAGGACTGGGCCAAGCTACTCGACGTAGCGCAATTTAGCTACAACTTGCAACAAAGCGAGGCCACAACAAGAGTCCTTTTGAGATAGTGTTGGGACGGCAGCCTATTACACCCCTCTCGCTAGCAAGTCGCTACGAAGGGAAGAGCCCCGCCGCATTCAAGTTCGCAAAGTCATGGCACGAGCACGCGGAGTTGGCCCGAGCGTCGCTACACAAGGCTGCCAAGAGAATGAAGAAGTGGGCGGATAAGAAGAGGAGGCATGTGGAGTTCAAGGAGGGCGACCTTGTACTTGTCAAGCTCTTGCCACAACAATTCAAGTCCCTTAGGAAGGTGCACAAAGGACTAGTACGCAAGTACGAAGGGCCGTTCGAAGTGATAAAGCGTGTTGGCAAGGTGTCATACAAGCTCAACCTTCCGCCCAAACTTAAGATACATCCGGTCTTCCACGTGAGCATGTTGAGGCCATTCAACGAAGATGAGGAAGACCCCTCAAGGAGCATTTCGCACCGGGCACCGACGGCGGTCGTCACAAGCTTTGACAAGCAAGTAGACGAAGTTCTTGCCGAAAGAGTGGTTCGACGAAGAGGCGTGCCACCTTACAAGGAGTACCTCGTCAAGTGGAAGAACTTGCCCGATGCCGAAGCAAGTTGGGAAACTGAAGACTCGTTGTGGCAATTCAAAGACAAGATCAAGCGCTACAACGAGCAAGGTCGCGATGAGGGCATCGCGAGCTAGGTGGGGGAGAGTGTCACACCCTGCAAGTTTTGGCCTTGGTCTAGAAGGGTCCGGAGCCTCATTGGATACTTCTTGGAAGGGAGCATTGTAGACGTATCCAGAATGTTCTAGGATACTCTACAAGTATCAAGGAAGGATACGGAAGGCTCTAGAAGAATACGGAGTATCGGAGTATCAAGACGTATCTAGAAGTCTCTAGGTGTATCCAAGTGTATCCAAGTTGTATCTAGAACCATCTAGGCTTGTAAATATGTAGAGTTCTCTAGAATTTTCCAAGGGCATGGTTGCCTATAAATAGGAGGCACCACCCCTCATTTGGGGCAATCAATCAAGCAAGCATTCAAGCATTGTAAAGCTTTCATACAATCAATACAAGTTTCCCTTCTTAAACTCTTTTGAGTTCTAGCCAAGTTTGTGTGCTAGTTAGGCTGACTTAGCGCAAGGAGAAGCTAAGGCCGCACGAGAGCTTTAAGGAAAAGATAAGCCCGTGACATTTGTCTCGATTCAATACACTATTTTCTAAATTAAGTAAGTTGTTGAGCAACTCTATCTATCTCCCAAAACAAGCTTATATATATGAATCTAAACGCAATTGGATTGTTCTTGAGTAATTAAAATTGTAATGGGAATCAAGTGGTACGTACGTACATCACAAATCATACTCGCATGTTCTGTGTACATACCGTAGTATACGACAGATGCAAAAACTTCTGCTGTGAAAATACCGTAGTATACGACAGATATATACAAGAAACTCCATGCTTAATAATTAGGATGTGATTAAGATGGGATCTAGTAACTGATTGATTAAGATGGGATCTAGTAAACTATTGATTAAGATTAAGAGCCTCATAAGCAATAATCTAGAGCATAGAAGATTAGAAGGTGGTGGACAATGAGACCCACTTTGCATGTGATCAATGAATGAGGAAAAATGGAGGCCAATTAAGCATGCATGAGGGCGTCACTAAACAGAGATTAGGACTTCACTGGTGGAAAATATATGGGGTTCTTTGATATCTCACTTACGTGGACCAATAACCACTAATTAAATAAAGACGTTAATTAGGTCATATACATATGTTTGTTTGGAAAAGCATGTAGTAATTATGCACCACAAGAAACTATTATTATTATTTTTTTTTAATAAGGGGTTTGGAACCCGGCCTAGCTGGGATGCTCATCCCCACGCCCGGTTTCATTTATTATAATAATATCAAATTTTTACGACGGGGGGACATAGTGCCTAAACTATTTAAGATTATAATTAAGGCATTTTTTTGAAAGCCTTACTAAATGTAGAGCATGAATCTTACACATAGAAATAGATGTGGAAAAAATCATATAGTAAAAAGAACTATTCAATATTGTAAGTTATTGATGATGAGATTATGGTTAATTTGGGGCCAGGAATTGAGAAAGTTATTGTCTTTGGCTCAAATTATATGCACCATCAAACATCGTTGGCCCTAAACAGTGAAATTGGGCATATACACCTTGACGTCTTGACCACATTAACATCAAATTAATTAGAAAAATATATATAGAAGAAAAATCACGTGTTTTGAACTTTGAAGCGCATTTTTAATGCATTGTGTGGAACTAATTAGAATATAGATTTATTGTTCTTGTTTGCTTGTTATTATGCATAAGGGAGGTATTGATTTAGTCCCCCTCTATCTCTTTCATTTTTCTTTTGATAAATTCTGAGGCGATAAGGAGGTTCTGCCTTCCTTATCCCTCTCGTTTCAGCCAAAAAAAAGTTAGATTAAGCAGGTGATCACAGTTTAGTTATTTAGTCATTTGCAGCAGTATAATCTAAGGCAACTACATTTGCATCTTAATCCCACGGTTGTAAAACTGGGTTAAACAGCCCCAACAAATACTTGTTTTTATTAATCTTCAACAATTTGATTGAATTTGTATATATCATAATTTTCAAGTGGCATATAATTTTACGGGGTATCTATAGTACTAGCATGTATATCACACATTCATTTTATCACTAATTAAACAAAAATGACAAGTTAAATGAATAAAAATTACAACATTGACAACAAAATTACTATATTTATTTTATACATTTACATATAATTGAACCAAGTTACTCTAAGGACAAAAAATTGTTCATAAACTTATAAATTGTCTTAAATTGAGTAATTACCTCTAATAGAACAAAAATTACCTAAGTAGTGACTATCTTTACCAAAAAACAATAAATTTGTTGTCATATCAGTAAATATAAGTATCACAAACAAGTAGATACCTTACAAAATTTCATAATTCGACATCCCACTTCCAAAACTCAAAGTTTCGAGTTTTAATCTTTTAATTCAACCATACGCGTGTAAAGAGTCCAATAAGCTAGGAAGTGAAACAATTAACAAATAAATTATTAATTTTCAGAACGGGGTACGACTGCAGTAGTAGATTGTGTAGACCACCATTAATCTCCTTTTGTATTATTTCTTCTGTCAAGTCGACCTCTTCCTTTTGATTGGATTTATGGTTGTCTTTTGTTTTACTCCTAAATTCCTTTTGTTATATAATCCTCAGCTGGCTAGTATTCACTGTTTAAACTCATTTCCACTGTTTAAATTCAATTATGTGGAAAATATTGAGAGAGAGAGAGAGAGAGAGAGAGAGAGTTTGAAAAAAGGGCATACATAGCTTGGAGCTGCTCTTCAATTCTTTCATTTCTGCAAATGAGTTCTCGAAAGGGTACGCAAAACGTACACACACTATACCACATGAATCATCAACATTGAGAAAAACTGAAAAAATACCTGAGCTCCTTACATGCGCAGCAGGCTCATATACAATTAATCATGCACTAACACTGAACAAGTTAATCACTCTCACTCACGTAAGGTCAGAGCCACCATTGCTGCATGCCACAGATAACAACCTCAGCAATACTGGTCTATCAAGGAGCGAAAGACGACTTCCTCGCAAGGAATCGTCAAACCCATGTCATGGTTAAACCCGAACTCCTCCTCAGCCCTCTGCAGCAGGCTCTGAAACTCAGGATGCCCCAACCACGATATCGGGATTATATATCGGCTTCTGTTTTCGCCTACGTACACAGCGAAATGCCCTTTGGGAACATCATCGGGTAGACCACTTTCATTGTAGCCATTGTTCTTCTTCCCGAAACTCGAGCACCTTTTCAGAATTTGCTTCAGGGCAGTCGTTTGTGGCAGTAGCAGTGCTTTGTTTGATAATGACTTCTTGATGATCGCCATGAGAGAGTAGTAATTAAGCAGAAGTAGGTATATAACTCAGCTGGTTATCTAGACAGAGAGAGAAGAAGATAGCTCGAGAGAGTTCAGAGTTGTGAAGAAGAAGGTGGTTTTGGTCTGAGTTGATGAAAATTTGTAGTAGGGTGGAGAGGTATTTATTGAGGAGGAGAATACAAGAGTGACAAAACCCAGAAAACAAGGCCATGTGAATTGTGGGCCAAACAAGAGCCCAAAATTACCAGTGTGCTCGAGGCAAAGAAAAACAATGATTAACGTCGGTCATAAGCTACAGAGAGAGGTTCGCCAGCATAAGCAACAATAGCGAAACCCTAATGGTCCAAATAATAAAGCCATAGGGGTGTTGCCCTACCAGTGTTTCCTTCCAAATTCCAAATAGAAAGCATGGGAATTAGGTTGTGTGGCTTTGCAAATGCTTTAGTATGTATTACTGTGTATCTACTTACGTGTAGGGTTTGACTGGTGATGTACAGAGTACTACTACGTACTGTGTATAATGTCCAAAGAAAATGAAAAAAAATATCTGAAATCGACTATACACTGATGGATCAACCGCTTAAACTGTCCTGATATGCTTGAATTAGGGATCAATACCTTTGTTTTGATGGTTACTCATCATGAAGACAAAAGGTACGCATCTTTGTCAACTACTGTATGCATACCCCAGCTAGGTGCGTATACATGTAAGTTTTGTATCGATGCGAGCTGGGTTATTTGTAAGCATTATGCGGCAAATCTGTGGCTTCACACAGGCCGTTAACATGGGGGTAGAGTTACGGTTCCTATACTGGTAATATATGAGCAACTACTAGGAACCGCGAAAAAACCTGACACCTAGATGAGCCTGCATGCAGCCCTGCTTGACGGAAGTAGTAACTTGATCACTTTGTAATCAGCAGTTCAGCACAGTAAAAGACTGAGTTGAAATGTCTTCAGGTGCAAAAGGGTAGGGGAAAATGTCTAAATATCGAGGTTTACAATGCTTGCTTACCTTTCTTTCGAGTTAGTTGTTAAATCCATTACAAATTAGTCCCAACTCAAATAGTTCAGAACTATTGTCTAATTGATCATTAACAGAAAATGAAGAACCCTTTCACAAGTAAGGTCAGTTTCCTCAAATCAATCCATGCCTATATCCTACACTAATTTCCAGTGATTTAAAATGGTTCTGTGTGATTTGTAAAGCGGTAGACTTGGATATATTTTAATGCTGCAAGTCTGCAAGATCGACTATTTTTGAACTCACACAACAATTAGCTATCCCACTTGCCTTTGGCAAATTGTTGGTGGAAAACAAAAGTCATGCTAGTTTATTTAAAAGAAGAACGGGAATTTATAGTGTACAGGTGCAATAGGATGATCAAATTATGTCTAATTGGCTTACAATACATAGTAATAATGAACTTTTTCCTGTTTGCTATTTGACAATCAGTGTTTCTGTGGCAGTTGCTTGCAGGCTTCAATGAGAATTATTTACTTATTTCTGGATACTCTTGAATGATATTGATTTGTATTTGTGCTAGCTGAAGCATATATGGTGAGGAAACAAGAAACAAAACACCAACCAAAGCATTCAAACCGCAGAAGCTGGAATGTTTATGCATGTGCTACAGGGCTTCAACAACAACAAAACTCGCCTAATTCTCAATAAAGCATAAGAAAATTTTGCCTGTTTGACACTGGTAATGATCTGATGAGTACCCGATTTGAGTACTAATAAGTTCAAATACTCGCACTAAATTGAGACACCTAATGCTAATTAGATACAGGTCATATCTACTTATGAACATAAGATGGTTACTTGCTCGATTGAGACTCTTAACATTCATTCATTTTAGGAGAAGTTCCATCTTGTAGTACAACCAGAACCAAAGGGCGGCTGGTTGTGGTTCTACCATATCAGAACTTAGAACTAAGCTGACTAAAAATCTGTCACAGCTGAAAGAACAATGTGTTCGACAATGTTTTCGGATTGGGAGCATAATGATCAGACCTTTTGAGTGATGCTTGTTCCTTATAGCAACGAGATTCATTCAGAACCAGAACTTAAAGAAACACAATTGCACTAATGAACAAAGATTGCAGATATATATATACATAAAATTCTATGACAGATAATTCTGTGAAGCATGTTTCAGCTC
Source organism: Fragaria nilgerrensis (assembly GCA_010134655.1). NCBI lineage: Eukaryota > Viridiplantae > Streptophyta > Magnoliopsida > Rosales > Rosaceae > Fragaria > Fragaria nilgerrensis. The sequence continues at coordinate 28,599 of WPAB01000171.1, forward strand.
ATCAAGTTACTTGTGCTGCAAATTGTCTAACCATTAAAGACTACCCATGTGCTTTGCAGATACAAACCATACCAAAAACAAGACCAAACAGATACAATAGAGCTGGAAAGTAAGACACACACCTACATTCCTCCCAAAATGAGCACCACTAGTATTTCCAAGAGAAATTTATATACCCCCCATGTTCTAAGGCCGATGAAGAAAGCCATCACCAGAGCCGCTGCTTCAAGATTCATCTTATCCATCTCTTCAATCATGCTTCCATTTTCGACTTCTTCTACCACACATTTCAGCCATCACGTACCATGACTTAGACTTTGACATGCAATGAGTCACAAAACTTCACATCAATGCATCATATCTCAACTTAAACAGGAAGAACTCCTCGAAAACTGTTCTACTATACTGTAGAAACAAACCCACAGATTGCAGAAGAGCTTGAAACAGTCCAGATATGCGGCTACCCATGTTGTAGATATACATATGGATAGAACGTCAAGGTTAGAATTAATGTAGGAGAGCATATCATCCTCGTCGTAACTGAGGCAGGACATGATTAGCCATCAACAGACGGCAACTCTCTTGCAGAAGATGTTGAACCAACCCCATTTATCGGCATGTGAAAGGGATGAAGGCCATGTTACTTGTCCTCAAGAAACCTCATAGAGACAAAATAGAAATGGCGGCTTCACAGCAATCACAATTCACAACAGGTAAGGTATTTCAGTTTATCGGTCTACTCAAGTACTCATCTCAGAACCTGGATCATTACAAGTCAAAATAAGCTCATATGTTTGTATTGTACGTTTCCCTGTATATAGAATTATAGATAGACCTGACCACTGAATCAATCCAACACAACTCTAGAACAGCACAGGTATTTGAGAAAATCGAGCTTTTTGAAATCTCTAAAATGCTTATTCACATCATCACTGGATCATTTGGGTGTCACGTTAACTGTAAGCATCAAAACTACAGCATCGCACTCGACTCTGAAGCCTGAGGAGGTCAACACTATGAAGTATGAACCATCCCATCAGATTGGCCTAACTCGTTTACCTTGAGCATACATAAAGACAATACTAAAGAAAAATAGACGGGGAAGAAGACAATACTAATATTGTGCACAACCTTCTAACTTGTTTGATAAGAGGTCTCAGAACAATCCATTGTTGTTCCTATACTACACTGTTCAATTAGCTGTAAACCACATACAAAGATTTAAACAAACTGGAGAGTTCCCCATCACTGTGATGATACAGATGTTTACACCAAGGATCACTCAATCTTCATTAATTTACACTGATGACGAATCTTTGACAATATTACCATGATCATGCATATTCAAAGCCAGAGGGTTGTTTGGACAGCTGGGGCACCCCTTCCATCAAGCTCAGTTTTCGTCTCACATTAACAATGTGGGCTTGAACCTATCAAGTTAGGCACAATCAAAAACATAATTATCAAAAAGCACCTAATTATGCAGTCAGACCTTGAAACATAGAACAGAGCAACTCATACAATCTGATATAGACAACAGTATAGGCATAGACAAAACAGTAAGCAACAAGGTAAACCTCAATCCCTTAAATTATAGGGGAAGAGAAGTAGATCATTCTGCCCCTGGCCTCCCAATAATTGAAGATAGTGATACACCGCAGTCTCTATTAAGTACTCCTAGATAGCACTATAACAGGGACCCAAACATGGCCATAATTAGCATGATCACACAACCCATTAAATTATAAGGAAAAAAAAAAAAATAGCTTCCATTAAATGGGAGGAAGGGGGCGGTCTGTGCAGTTTACTCTTCCATCATAAATTAATTTAAAATAAAAAAACTCCTTTAAAAATGGGTGAGGAAAATAAGTTAATATTATGCAAAGTCTGAAGACTAATAGCAATTCTACCTCTTGGCGAGCCGCTGCAAGTTTTAAGAGTTCATCTGCTTCTGAAAAGTTCAAGAACCACTGACTAAGAGGGTGATCCTTTGTGTCTCGTTTGTTTTCATTCATGTTATCATTCACAACTGCACAAATAAACATAGGAAGCTCAGAATCAAAAGCAATGTAAAAGACAGGTTCCAGGACCATTGAAACAATAAATTTACCAGGCTTAGGCAAGTTAATCCCAGCAGGCAAACGGGGAACTATGACAGCTGGATGGTTTTGTACACGAGCAAAAATGCCTCAGAAGGGTCGGGAAAACTATTTCATTATAAGATTCCATAACAACAGGTTTCTTGGTCGACTGGGGGCCCGATTCGTCTTCGGTATATAGCTTCAAATGGTGATACCTAAAAAAGATATAAGCTCCAATTATTAGCAATCTTCCTTCTGTGTCAAGCAAATAACATGAATTTCAGAATACATAAACTCACAAGTCCAACTGCTTCTCACAGATATCATTGTGGAAGAACAGGCTGATGGCAATTTCAAATTCACCCAACCGCATTCTGTTAACTCAAATGGGGGCGACTCGATCACTCTCATAGGGTTGTTGAAACTAGGATGCAATTGAAAGACAACACGCTTCACCACCGCCCCAAGGTCCTCATTTGTGGCTCCACGAACATAAACCGTCCACTTATGGGACTGAGACCTAATCAACAGAAGACATTGGTGGAAATTATCCAAAGATACAAAGGCGTTATGACAAGACCCTTACTTATGGGACTCAGACATAATCAACAAAAGACATTAGTGGAAAATATCCAAATACACAAAAGGATAATGACAAGACCCAATAAAAGGAAAATACTTACTCGCTGGCCTTCCTACCAAGATAGAACGCAATCGTCCCATACACTATCGGCACACAAATATCAACATCCTTAAGTTTCCTGTCTGTGCTCTATCACACCAAGTGAAAAAGCATCATAAACTTTACTGAGTTATACAGCAGAAAGAAAAAGGACGCGCTTTGATGAGTTCAATAAACAAGACCTCCAAATTACAAAAACTATCTAAAACAACAAAGTCTCTGGGTCCTCTAGGACCAAGATTAACAAAGAGCAGCACAATGAAGCATGACATACTAAAACTATACAGAAACTAGGGTAACAGAAAACGGAACACGAAATCCTCATCCTACACATTGTGCAATTGGTCTAATTCATTGTAGTTAAGAAATATATACCCTGCAAAGGCCTCCCTAAATTATGATAATCAAATCCTGACTTGTCTCTTCTATTAGGATGATAACAACAAGGATAGGGTGCTTTGCTTACTTGTGTATTGCATGTTTGTTGCTGAGAAAAGTATGAAGTAATTTGAGCACTATTTGAAATTTGTGGACTATACAGGCTACTGAATTGTCAATTATTAGATCTGTTGCATGTTTGCACATCATCGACAGGCATGTGTTTCAAAGTGTGTCCATGCTTATGTTTTTAAGCGCAGCAGTCCTAATGCTTATGCATGTGCTAATCCGATTCTTCCCAGTGTACAAGCATACAACACTAGCTGGCAATGTTTTGTTGTTTCATCATCTCATGTTACTGTTAACAGGCTTGTCGCAAAAACGACACAGTTAGAGGGTGAGGAAACACAGAAAGAGGTAGAAGTTCAGAAATTATGGAGAGAATGTAAGGCTGAGTGCTCTTCTTGACAAGAAAGAAGCTCAACTTCATGCCATGAATGAACAATGCAAGGTGATGGCTTTGAGTGCTTCGAAATCTAATTTCAGGCTTCCCTTTGTATGCCTGGTGGGTGTTGGTGCCGGTGGTTGCCTTGGAACACCGTTTGGTTCAATCCCAGTTCAATCCCACCTGTTATTACCAAGGACGCATCTAGCAATGCATGGCTTTGTAGTGTGAACTTTGTCGGATATCCTTTCTTTCAATTGTAACATTGTGAAGGCCCCCTTGAACTTATTATCGGTTCTGCATTTATGCTGCTGTTGTTGGAAACTAAACCCCAAAAGTCATTAATTGGAATGCAATATCTGAGCTGGGCTGTTTATGCATCAGTGCTTAATAGGTTGCATCGCATATTATGCTCACTGCTACATTTATCCATCGGTTATTCTAAATAGATCTTGAAATGTTCATATCAAGCCATATTCCAATCCCATGGCCTGCTAAGAAACACTTGACCTCAAACTATCAAGATTCTCTCATTTTCACAAATCAGAATGAAAGTAGAGTTTGAACAGTGTTGTTTATCAGATGTTAGTAGTAACCAAGGAAGAATGTTACTTGTTAGTGCCACAACGTCTGCAGCATGGTTTGTTTCGATAAACATTTCTACCATGTTCAGTTAGTGTAGGAACTCTAATGTCAGGAGAGTCGGCAATATCACAAACGATAAAGGAATAAGAGGGAATGAATACGAGTTAATCAGATTCATGTGTTTACTAATACATAAAAGAATCGAAATGATATGGTAATAAAACTATTCATAAATAGAATTGGTGTATGTCCCACCTTAAAAATCAATTCCTACTTAAGGGTTTGATTATGAAATACGAAGTTAGGATTATGAATCAATCATTCGGAAACATTATCATTCTATTTCTTCTCACATTCAACTTGTTTCCAGTTCATGTTATTTTCTAAATCAAGTAAATATCGTATCATTTAAATTTAATCATTTGAATTCCATAAAACACAAAACACAATAAGTTTAATCATATCTATGAAACACCCTAACTAAATACTTCTGGCAGATAATCTACAAACTTACTTAAGGGGGGTGTATTGTATTTAGATTCATATAGACTTATTTTAATCAACTGACTCTTTGAAAAGTTCATAGACTTTCACGATTTCTTAAAACCATCGATTTTCAATCACAGACTTTCACTGATTTCTGAAATCTACAGATTTCATATGAATGACTTATGTAGATTTCTCAATACTTACAGAGTTACATGAAACAAAATAATAATAAAGATGCAATGACAACACATAATGACACACTATAGTTTAGTGCTCATCTATCTAATTTTGATGCATACAGTTGTAATATTTGATTGAAATACATAAACATAGGTAACAAAAAAGATTATATAACTTAACCACACGCATACTTGTACGTAAACCAAAGACACATGTTTAAAGTGGGATTTAGATGTTCACAAGTTTAATTCATGTACGCAAATATAATAATATAATCATGTGGTTCTAATATCAAGAGTTAGTAGATAATATTTAGGTTATCGAGTGTTCCAAGCATTACAATTGAAAGACAAAAAAATGTTAACATTCAAAAAACATTGAAAAGAATAGGTAGATAGAACGTTGATAACAAAAATATTATTAAAAAAAATGATGTACGTAGGATCAACTTATTCACATGTAAGAGAAAGTTTGTGCGTAGAATTTTCCAAATCTTTTCTCTAGTGGATGAAAAAAATTAGAGTTGTGTGTGTGTAATTTACACTACAAAATCCACAATCCATGAATTATTAATTCCATAAGTATGAATGATATTTTGAATACATCTGAACTTCTATTCATTTTAAAAAGTCTTAATTGAATACCCCTGAACTTTGGTGAAATTCATAATGATTTTTTTAATCTAGTCGAATACACCCGACTTTGATTGATTTTTAAAAATCTGTATTAAATACACTTACTTTAAATTTCATAGACTTCTTTAAAACTTCCACTAATTCCATATACAATACACCCCTTAAAAGACAAAAAGAATCATTTAGGGGATTTTGAAACAAAATATTGATAAAATAAAATAAAATTCGATGATATATTTCTTTTGCCCGCGTTTTACCCCAAATGTCTTTGTTTCTCACAAAAAGGAGATCGAAAGCCCTCAAAGGAAATAAAACCCTAATCACTCTACTCCCCCAATTCCAATTCTGAAAACTAATCTCTCCCAATTCGAATTCCTCGGTGTGAAACCCTTTTCGCCGTGCTTCGAATTCCGGCGTTGGCATTGCTCTGTGTTAGTTGAAGTGGCGTCAAGCTCGAATCTTTGCTCACAATGTCGGCGGGAAGTGGGAAAAGGTGAAGCTGAACCTCAGCCTGAGGAGGACGGTGGCTCTGCGCAAGCTTCACAGTCAGTTCGAGCTTCCAAGCCATGATGATATTGACAAGAAGGTAGTGATTCTTTCTTTTTCTTTTGCTTTTTGTTCTTAACATTTGCTTAAATAGTTTTGTGGTTTTGTGTCTCCTTAGTTTAAGATTCTGAAAGGTCTGTTGTTTCATGTACCCAGTTTATCTTTTGTCGACTGTTTACTTCTTTCATTGAATTGATGAAGCATGAGCTAGTTTTGATTGAGTTGATGCATTACTAGTTTCGACACGCTGAACGGTTGAATGTCATGT